>VDFB02262460.1:0-85834 GCA_007258455.2 Sequoia sempervirens
CTTTATGACACCATTTTTAATAAGGTCCTAAATTATGTTCTTGAGTTGTTGACATGATGAATTTTTGTGTCCTTTGGTCCAATGATAATCACAAAAGGAATTTTCATCCCACCATGAAGGTTTAAATGGCCCTTGTTCATAGTCTTTCACCTTTGAAAGTTATATGACATTTTTTTGTAAAAGTTGTTTTAAGACGAATTTGATTGGTTCCCCTAAGGGAGGGTATTTTTGTCAAGTGGTTGAAATTTCCTTTGAGGTCCACACCTTGGGTTATTTTAGATTGCATTTGTTGTTTTCTTAGGTATATGTGGCTTCTTGTTTGATGCATTAGGTCCCTTAAGGGTGATTGTGGGACTATGGTGCAGGAGCACCTATTTGATCACATGCCTCCATGAGGCCTTATTGGGTTTAGTATTCATTTTTGATGTCTTAATGTTTTAATAAGGATTAATGATCCATTTTTGATATGTATGAGGTCATTTGAGTCCTAGGAAATCATATTTTAGGTTATTGGTTCCATAATGTTCAAAGTTACTCTTCATTGTAAACATTGTCAAGAGAGCAAAAAATTAAATAAATGTTAAGTCCATTAGTTAAATGGAGATTGGAATTAGTAATAGTCAGTTGATATGAGTTAGTTTTAGTCCTCAATGTATAAAAATCCTCCATAGGTCGAAAACAAAGGGAGAAAATTGATTTGTAATGGAAGAATATCAATGGAATTCATTTTTTTTCTCAGAAAACACTGTAAAAACGTGATTCTTTGCTCTTGTATGGAAATGTACGGCCATATAATGAAGGGGAAGTCATTGGAGAAGGTATTAATATGTTTCTACATCATTTTGAACTTGGTCTCATTTGATTTCATGAAGATATGAGAAAGATTTGGCATTTTTTGTAAAACCAGCCTGGAACCCTACCAAGGGTTACCCGTTTTGGTAAAACCATCATAACTTTTGTTTTAACCGTTGGATCTGTCTAAAAATTGGATGAAATTTCTATAACTAAGTAATCTACAAACTGACTGGAGCGATTGGATTAATTATTATCCATGTGAAAGTTATTAATGACTATTTTTTACAGTTCATAGTGAAATCAGACTGGTAAAGGCCTAAAAGGGCAGATTACAAACGTTATTTGTAGTGTTGTTACATAACAAAGGCAACTAAATTTATTATATGTTTTAGAAGATTATCCAAGGTACTCAAATTTGTGATTAAAGTTGGTATATTATGTCAGTTCAAAGATTTTGTGATGACAGTCCCTAATTGAAAGGCTGAAAAGTTATGGTGCAAGTTGTGAATCAAAGACCTATGGTTGTTATATTTATGTTGCTGACAGTGTTATGCATGGAATGATATATTTTAATAATGGAAGACTCAATCCAAGGTCAGATAAAGGTTTTTTCTGTTGTTTTCTTGTCATGTTGAATGGTTGAGAGAATGCTTAATAGCATGCATTACTTAATGATTGCCTTGAGAAATTGTTAAGGATTTGTGAGATGTTTTGTGAATCCTCCTAGCTCTGCATCAGACTAGATTTGTGCATTGCATTTGCATCAATAACTCCATCATTTGTGACATTCTCATTACAAGCCAAATACTTACTTTTTTCATTTGAGGTACTTTGGGAGTTTTTATTTTTGTTAAAAGTTTTAATTTTCCCTTTTGAAATGAGTTCCTTTTCAAGGGTAGTGCTTTTCTCCATGAGGTCAGGGAACAAACTGCAGTAATAGAATTGTAATTGGTATTTCAATTTCAATGAAGATGATAACTCTTTGTTTTTCAGGTATCTCACAAGGACATCTACTAGCCAAGACTCTCTGTCTTTAAAAGAATGCTACGAATGCCTCACCTTCTGCTTGTTTTGTATGACATAATGTGGCTACAATAATATCACTTTTGATGTTGTAAGAAAAATCTATCATAAATTTTATTTGCTAGTTCATCCCATGTTCTTATGCCTATAGGTAAATGGAAAAACCATTCGAGTGCTTGTCCTATGAGGCTTCTTGGGGAAATCTCATTAGGTATGTGTGTTCAAATGTGATGTATATGCAATCCATGTGCAACTCCCTCACATGTTTAATGGGGTTTCCCTTTCCTCTATACTTGATGAAATTCAAAATAACATATTTGTGTTGAAAGGAGGCATGTATATGCTCTTGTCAAAAGGATATGGACATAAATATTGTGTGGAGTACATTTTACTTATTGATATTTGCATGTTGTCCACTTGCCTTTGTAGTGCAAGAATTGGGTTTGTCAAGACATCAACTTGATTCAATGATGTGTCCACCCCTTTTGTAACTAAATTATGATATACGGGCCCATGTTTGAGTCTTACAATCCAATGTTTGGGGTGGATGAATTGGTGTTGATCCTAAATGTGTGTTATGGATTTTGGTTTCGAGTGTTATTATTGAAAGTTGGATTTTTTTTTGGATGTTGGGAGTAAAAGTTGGAATTTGGTTTGATGTGTGGAGGGTTCATACTGAATTGCATTTGTAATGGACTTGAACTTGTTTGACCATGTGGATTTTGGTTGCCATATTGTTGAAAAGGCCATTTTGTGTCACTTTGTAGGGGAACTTTGTTGTGATGTGTTGGTGCTCAAGAAAATTGGTATTTGGTGTCATGTTCATCTATGGCTTAGGCACACTAATGTAAACCTTTCGCATTTTGTTGTTTGACTTGTTTTTATGCATTGAAAAAGGATTGGATGATGAAGCCCCTATAGCATTAGATGCTGATCCAAATGGATTAAATGTATTGATAGGGGGTTGTGCCATAGCTTGTGAACCTTGTGTTCCAAATAGTGGCTTCGTATTGACTTTTGTGGTGTTTTATGTTGTCCCTCCTAATGGAATAGTAGCATGTATTTGTGGAATAGTGTGATTAGGAGTAGATGCATTGTGTCCTTGGTTTTGTGCAGTCTCATTGATTGGTGTTGTGAAAAGTGTGTTAAAGTCAAAAGCATGAGGAAATTTAGCTCCTCTTTGTAACAATTTTTCTAGGAATCATTGTGGTTCTTGTACTACCATCTCATCTAAAAACCATGCCACACTAGGGTCTTGAGTTGTTGCCTCAATTTCCTCTTCAATTAGAGGTCTTTGGATGTCTTTTATTATGAATCTTTCAAAATGATTGGGAAATCATGATCATTTCTTAGGTGTCTCATTGGAGGACTTGATCCAAACTTCATGTTGCTAGTAGGATTGAAAAAGGGATGTTCATTGGTGTAGTCCATTCTTTTCTTTCCCTTTGTAATCTCATTTGGACCATATAAGTCTTGAAAATTAATGAATGGATATGAAGTATAAGGAATGATAATGCAATGGTAGGCATGAAACTATGCTATGTTTTCGAGGTTTTCAAGATATAATAAATACCAAATGATGATGCACCTATGGCCAAGATTAAGGTACAAAGTAACAATAGATGAAATTGAGATATGGTAATGTCACTACGATCATAAATCTATGGTAGGACTAAGACTAAATTATGTAAATGTGATGTTATGATGAAAGATGTGGAATGACTAATGTTATGATACGAAAATGAAGACTAAGCACTTTTGGACCTAAGAGAAGGTTAATAACAAAACTAAGATAGTCCAAAGTACCCAAACCTGATTATCAATACCTTAAAAGGGACAAACTAAAATTATTATATGATTGAAAAAGTGGACCTCGAACTAGACTTATGAGTTTAAAGTGACAACTAAAATGACAAAGATTGATTGATGAAAAGAAAAGGTTAAGAAAATTTAAATTTGTGATAGTGATTTGATCCAAAGTCTGATAAATACCCTAGCCTAAAGTCTACAAAAGTGTATGAAACTAATGAATGACCTAAGGTTTGACTTAAGGTGTATGCAACTAAATAATACAATGGAAACTTATATGAATGGAGTGAAATGAATGGTATGAAATGACCAAGTCTATAGTCGAATAAGATGATTACTATAATGAATTGAACCAAAATAAGACTATACCAGAATCTCCCAAAAAAAATGACAACTAGGAAATGTGGCTCACAATATATCAAATGTGGTTTTTTGTCTTGTAAATGTGGCTCACAATTTTCAGTAGTTGTCATGCTTTGTTTTAGTAGTTATAGCTTACAATTTGTACATATGGTGAACAATGTGTCTAACCCTAGTTTGAAATGTTTTGGATTGATTTTTCATCTTTATTTTTTATGAAATATAATTTCAAACACAACAAACAATATGAAATACAAGTCTTGATTGTTGAGTAACCATATTTTATGTGTTATGTGTATGCTTGAGGGTTCTTCACCCCAATTTTCATGGGTCTAATCACAATTTGAAAACACTTCACACACATAAAACACTTCCTACCCTAAGGTCAATGGCCAATGGTAGTGAATCTTAGGCCCACAAATTGGAATCTCCTTCAACACAAGTGTGGGGACACCTTCAAGAGGTGTATTCACTCTTATCTTTGCGAGAGAGAATAGATAGGGGCCTGCAGGACTAGAAGGATGACCCAATCACCCTCTCCCCTGAAAGCTACAAGTAAAAAAGTAGCTTATGCTAAGCTAAGGATTTCTATTTTATCATAAGGGAGCCATATGGTAAGTAACCTCAAGGTGTGATGATACACCTTTGCACTAAGAATGAAACCAAAAATAACTCAATCAATAAGGGTGGGCCTCTAACTAATTGGTTCCTAGTCATTGCTCAAGGACTTGAAATCTTATGAGCATCCAACAAGCCACTTGATGCTTTAACCAACCCTACTTGGGGCCCTAATTACCTCACACAAGTGTGGGTATCTCCCATTTTAGATTGGCATTATACGAGAAAGGCTAATGTTGGTTTGGACTTGGCTTTGGCCTCATCCATTTATATAGTATCCTAAGGGAAAAACTGCTTTGAGTCATACCCATTAGAGTGATTACTTCTCCAAAGGAAATCCCTTCTAAATGGTTATAACAAAAGTGATACAAATACAATGTTTTTGATCTCCAAGGTCATATAAAAAATGTGAGGAGAGAGCATACACATGTATTTTATTACATTGGAAAATGTTCATTAACCTTTAAGAAACAAAATGTATGATGTGAAAATGAAAGTGTTGAGAATATTTTTTGATTCCCAAGATCACATAAAATGTGAGGGAAGAGCATACACACCTCAAAACACAAAAAAATCACCAAACCAGATAAACGATGGTTCTTTTAATTTGAAATTGAAAATGTGATAATTCAAAGACACTTGGTTATTTTTAGGTCTGAAATCCAAATCTTCCTACTTAGAAATTAAAGCAAAATAAAGGCCTACAAGAACATGGATTAGTAGTCTTTGATATAAATGCCTTGTCCCCATGAATGCCACAAGCTGTCAACCAAATATCAGTAACACAAAAACCTCTATTCTACCAAATAGAAAAAGAAAAAATGAAAAAATCATAATTAAAACCATGATTAACAATAATAGGAAAATGTGGGTTAGAGTGTCACAAATGCAACTCACTATTCTAAAAAAAATGTGATAAACCAAACTACAACTATGACAAACTAGCTAGCGACTATAGCAAACCAAATAGTGACTATGGCGTACCAAATAGTGACTAATGCTCATAGTAAAAAAAATATGGTGCATGACCTGAAAGTTACAAAAACACTCAAATCTAGAAAAATTTGGAAAATCTTGAAATAGAAATAGTGTGGTTATTCTGTCGACATCCAAAAATAAAAAACTAGAAACCTGAGAAATGATAGAAAAGACTGAAAATAAACTAATGAAATGATTTTCCCTATAGTTAAGCAAATGTGGCTCTTGATGCCACGAATGAAGTATTCTGTCTACATGAATGTGTCGTAGTATCTATCAAATGTGTCATTATGTACCACAAATGCATTGTGTTATTTCTCAAATGTGTCGTTCAGCCTTATGGATGTGTTGCAAACCTGAAACTCAAATTTTCTCAAAAATTCTTTCAAATCTAGTTAGTTCACATTAGGTTCACTAATGTAGAATAGGATAAAATTAAAGTACAAGGCATGAATCAATAGAACTCAAACCCTAAAGGCCCTAAACCACCAATGAAGCACAAATGAACATAGAAACATAAAATATGAAAGAAATATTACCAATATTCACATGCCATGGTTTATTCACCTCCATTGTCCTTCTCATGTTTTCCCTCATATTTTGAGTATGCAATAATAAGCCTAGTGATGACAATAACAAAATATTGAAGATTGTACCTATCTCTTTGAATATGGTAAAAGCACAAAGCTATGTCACACTTTATAAAGGAAACAACCAACACTAATCCAAATTTTAAACTTGAATCACTAAAACGTGGCATATATGTTTTGAATTTTGAAATGATGTAAACTAGTAAAATACGTACTTTTTAGTATATTTTATGTTTATTCTTTTTAAAAAAAATTAAAAATTATTTTAAACTAATTTTTAATAAATTAACACTATAACTTAGTTGTTGATAAATGAAGTTGCATGTTTCATCAAATTTTTATAGTAATTTTTTTTCTTTCAAATTTTTTGTGTATTTTTTCCAATTTTGATAAATATATATTTTTAAATAAATATTAAAATAATCTAAAAATTGTTGTTTCCATCAGACATCAACTTTCATATTAAATATTTATCTAAAATGGAAAAAAAATTATACCATCTTGAAATAGATTCTTTTATTTAGGGCATTATATTTTTTTGAATTTTTTAAAATAAGTTTTAGAAATAGTTAATTTAGTTGTGTTGATTAGTTGGCTTGAAAGTGTGAAACAACTTTGTGCTTTTATGTAATAACATGTATTTGAATTAGCCAAAAATGTTAATTATTTTATAGAAAACCAAATTTGAATGAAGGGATGGGATTAAAAGCTAATATGATAGGAAAATCAATGGCCAGGATTGGTTGAGAAGCAATGAAATAGGTTTAGGGAAAATTTAGGGCAAAGATAAGGTTTGGTTAAGGATAGACGGTTGAGATTAAATTAGAAATTGATTCAATCAAGGGTGGAAATTAATTGAGATGTGGAGAGATAAGAATGACACGAATAAAGAGGTTGGTAGAGAAAAAGAGGTTGGAGTAAATTAAATAATTAGGAAGCAAAGTGAATGATAAGGTTTGGTTAAGGATAGATGGTTGAGATTAAATTAGAAATTGATTCAATCAAGGGTGGAAATTAATTGAGATGTGGAGAGATAAGAATGACACGAATAAAGAGGTTGGTAGAGAAAAAGAGGTTGGAGTAAATTAAATAATTAGGAGGCAAAGTGAATGATAAAATAATTTAAAACAATTATTCAATTATAGAAGAAAAGGAAAGGTTGACTTTTTAATTAAATAATAATTTAATTCAAAAGTAGAGGAAAATGAAAAATTAGTAAATAATTAAATAAAAAAATTATTTAATTATAGAAGAAGAGGATATGACAGTAATTAAGGATAATGAATAAGTAAATAACTAAAATAAATATTTAATTATAGTAGAAAATGACAGTAATTAAATAAATAAGCATTTATTTAATTATAGAAAGAAGGGGAAATTAGTGATGTAATAAGAACTAAAGAAAGAAATGAATTAATTAAATAATTTTATAATTAAAATTATTTAATTAATAGGAAAATGTGACTTTAGACAATAATCGAAAAAATAAATTTATTCAATTATATAAGGAATAAAGGAAATTGACATTTTTTCAGTGATGGAAACAAGTTGGATAACATAGATGTGAGCATCCTTTCCTTTATATATTGGATTACAACAATTTAATGTAGCATAGATCTAAACCATAAGTTGCCTTTGACTAAGAAGCCACATATAAGGGGATCTAGTCTGTTAAAGTCTCCTAAGGGTTAAACTTGGCTCAAGCATGCCTTAGGGGGTTTGAATCTTGGTTGATGACTTCTATATCACATATCATCACCCTCACCATTTGTGCTCAACCAAATTGAGCTACAACCATTTAGCTTTCTCTTTATTTTTCGTCCTTCACTCTTGATTGGATTTGACAATGTTTATCCAATAATGTAGATGCACATTTGACTATGTTTATTAATTAATTGAAATTCAGAACCTTGTTATATTTTGAATTTTAATTAATTAATAAACATGACCAAATTGGACATCTAGAATGTTAGATAGAAAATACATTCAATCTTAATTGTGTTCTTGTCATATCCTACCTTCATTCCTCTTAAACTTCTTCTTTGCTCTCTTCACCCTTATTTTCTCCAAATTTTAAATAGTTCTTGTCTACATTCCATCTCATTTCCCATCTCATGATGGATAGTAAAATGTAATAAGAAAGATTCATATAAAAATAATATAATTAATATTAAAAACATTTTAGTTTAAAATTATATTTTTAAATCTAATTTTTTTATATTAAATAATTTTAAATATTATATTTTTTCCCATTTATTTATTTTATTGTTTTATTTCTTTAAAGAAATAAAAAATAATAATGTAATTAAAATTAAAAAAAGAGAAGAAGCGTTAAGAAGAATTGCCTAAAATAACTTCGTTCCCACTAATAAATTTCACAAATAGATCTATTTGTACTGAGCATGTTTTAATCCACTTATAAAAACTAAATCCCAATATTAAATATAATTCGATTGTATTAATTAAAAGACCTCATCCTGATCTTCTCAACAAAACGCGCGCGCCAAAACCAAGAAGTGGCCAGTATTTGTCGCCGGCAGTGATACCGGGAATGTTCTCCGGGTAGGAGCTGGTACAGGTTGTCCCTTCGTCTGAGAGATCAGGTCATGGATGGGGATGGTGATAAGACTTGGCTGTTTCTTCTCCCACGTTTCAAAACTTCCATCCTTGTCAGTTTCCACGGAAACAAAGAACAGCTCACATCACGTCCTTTCAGCGTGAGTACGATACTCTTGGCAGCGGGTATGTCAGATGGATGGCAGCGGATGGGCATCGATGCCATCCGGTGCAAATTGTCACCCCTATAGACATTGCCTAAAAAATATACTCATAATTAAAGAGGGTAACATAACAAAACACTTAATTAACACCCAAAAAATATAATATTCATTTGACAATACAATGTTTAATAGTATTGATTCCAATATTTTTAAAATATTTTAATAAAAGACGAGAGAGGTCATGATGTCTATTTATTAGGCTAGCCACTCTTAGACATCTTTCCAATATTATAGTACGTACGGAGTAGGGCTGCTGGATATCTTGAAACACAAGTAAAACAACCCGATAGATGTGCTGCCACGTGCACGCAGTCGGGAGTCGCTAAATAATGCCGAATCGAATCAGATCTACAACGATCTCAAATCAACATGAGGATTTCAAAATAATTATAAAAAAACAATTTTCAAATAAGGAAAAGATGCCAAATCTGCATGGATTCATTGAACTGAATTTCATTTAATTTAGATATTAAAATTCACTAATTAAATAATGGTCAAGATTGAAGAGAATAATAATTGCCTCTAATACATAAAGAGTCCCTAAAACATCAAATAGTGAAGAAAAAAATTAATAGGAGTAATTATTGTGTGATTTGATTCTAATAGGTCTTAGAATTAATAAAATGTATATTATGATTTAAATTAAGAGGTAGGTGAACAAAGATTATTGGTAGTACATAAATTAAGTAGATTATAATTAAGTATTATTTAGTTTAATAATTTGAAGTGGTAAAATGAGTGTGATTTGAATTTAAGGTTTCTTTTATAAGAACAATTTTATTAAATTATAATTATCTCATTTAAATTAAAAAGAAAAAATAATATATTTAAAATTTGAACTAAGCGGTATTTAATAGCATCATTTTACATTTTAAAAATGTTTGTAACATAGTACATATCAATATATAAAAAGTTTTAAAATGGAAGGTAAACAGTGAAACTTTATCATCTAAAACAAGATCATTATTTGTTAAAGGAGGTTGGATCTAGACACTATTGCTAGAGATTGAAAAAATCATGTAAAAGGATAGATCTACCATCATTTGGCACTAGAGGAAATTTTAAAATGAAAGAATGTAGTGTAAATTTTGGTGGGAATGGCATAAATTTTATTGCATGATCATTTAAAATTGGTACATAAACCAAGGTTGTAGATAGCATTAACATTAAGACAAGTTATTGGTCAAATGTCTTACAAAGTTTCACAAGAATAATAATCAAATCATGAAAAAATGTCCTAAGGGTAGGATTAAAGGATAAATTGATAGAAATTTGTAGATAATCTCAAATTAATGGTAATATGTAAAAAGGGAAAGGCCTAACAAAAAAACATAAACCATACCAAAGCTAGACAATAAGCTCACACATGCCAAACCATAAGTTTGTTAACATGGTTCTTGCCCTACCTTTAATAGATAATGTAACAAATGACAATAGAGATGATAGAAAAGAGAGCTCAAAAATTTGGTCTTCAAGTCTATGAAGGGGTAACAATAATAATAGATGTTGTTGATTATATATGCATGTAGTATGAAAACTATAGTTCAATTGCTTACCGTGTTACTTGATAGTCTCTAACTATCAAGATCAAGCACACTTGAAAACCCCATGGCATTAAGTTCACTAGATGAAATCTAGCTTTCCTAGAGATTTTTTACTCTCTCTCTCTCTCTGATACCTCTTATATAGACCATACTTATGTCATGGAGACTATCCAAGTTCACCTAATTTTATTAAAGGTCATTCTAACTTCACAAGTTTGTTATATATATCACAATTCATTCTATAGGTTAAGGTTGTAGCATACCCCTCCTCTTAATCCAACATTTTCCTTAATGTTGATGGTCCTTGGATGCTTCTACAAGAATGCTTTATCTTCCAATGTCACATCTTCATTGGTTAGATTCATCCACAAAATTTATTATGATGATCATTTTCAACCTCCTAGTGTGTTTCTAAATGATTCCATCAGGTTCAAAAAAACATTTTCCTCCTCATTAATCCTTTATAACTCTATTTGGATTGAAATTTTACATTGATGAACTTACTACTTAATGTTTTTGTATGTCATTGTCTAATTATTCTTGATACTAGAGAATACCTCTTAGTGGTGTTGAATTTTTTCTTCCACTATTTTAACCCTTTTGGTGTGCCTTCAAAGAAGTGGTGGTACATGGTGGATGGTACCCTAGTACAAGTTGAATGGCATGACCAAGATTTCTTTTAGGAGGTAAACCTTTTGGCCTATGCATCCCAAAATTACTTATTGCCTATCTATAAATTCTTGCGCAATTGGAGATGTGGGAATATTTTATTCTTCTTCCTCTTCTCCCTCTTCTTCTTATTCTCCTCCTCCTCATCCTTTGTCTTCCACTTCTTGTATATCCACCCTTGGTATGAAGTTCCTAGATCTAGCTATAGAATCATTTGGGTGATGTTTCTACTTTAGAGAAAATTTAAACCCATAAGATTTATGTTCCTTACAATAAAATTTTACATCCAAATTATTGTGCAGTGAATTTTCCCTTTGGGATTTTGTATAACTCTTGAGATCTAAACTAATTGTTTGAACATTATATATTGATATCTTCTTTATTAGAAACTAAGTTGATTAGCCTACAGGAAAAAGAGCCACAAAACAGGTCAATGGTCAAAGGAGATCAAAACAAAAGAGCACATGTTAAAATAAAATTGGAAATTGTCCTTTTACTTCAACCCAACGTCGCAATCCATGAAGGCGTCACTATTTGGAAGCTTCAGCGTCATTTTTTGGAAATGAGTGTCGCTCTGTGGAAAAACAGAGACCAGGATTGAGCTGCTATATTGATCGGCATCACCTTTTGAAATTTAAATGACTCAACCCTCTAGAAAATTAATGCAGCATCACCCTTTGGTTGCAGCAACAACGTCGCTATATAGCGACGCCAGACTGATAGCATTGTTGTTTGTCTTTTCCAACGTCGTTGTATCCTGAGAAGAAACGAAAAAGAGAAAACAATGGATTTGACCCAAAAAAACATGTTAATTTTGAGATTTGGGCCCGCCTTCTAGCACCAAATGTAGAATGCTTAGCTTAGACCTACTCAAACATGGGAAAACAAGCAAACATTAGTCCTTAAACAAGTTCAAACCAAACATTCCCCATGAAATTCATTCAAAAAAAAAGAATAAGAAAACAAGATGAAATATCAAATTAAAAACTAATGAAATCTTATTCAAAATGCTCAAACTAGCATCCCATGGGGGAATTGGTGCTACTTTGATGTGGAAAGTAGCCCTTTCCTAATTCCTTGATAAGCTTGATGATGATTGATTGATCCTTAAGGAAAAATGACAATAACCTTGCTATGATTGATGAAATCTTATGCTAACATGGATGAAATGTGGATGAAAAATGGATACTTTGAATTCAAAATGACTATAATAACCGTGCATAAACTTGTGAATGATTGTGGATTCAAATGAGCATAATGATCTTACATGGATTGTGGACGCCAAATCAAATAGAGAAAGCCTCTATTTATAATGGAGAAGAGTTGAAGAATGAGGAATAAGATGAATGTGGGATTAACATTTGAACCAATGGCATTGTGCCACTTGTCAATGTGCTAGTGAAGGAGAGTGGAGCACATTTTGAACAATGTGCATGTTAAATGCATGTAGGTGGATTTTGAATTTGAAGTGACTTGTGCAAGAGGGGATCTGTAAGTTCCTTTAATGCCAAGTTGGCTCAAGGAGAGGACATGTAAGAGTCTTTAATGCCAAGTTGGAGGACAAAAGTCCTTTGGGAGGGAGAATTCAAATAAGTGGAATATTTCAAGAATATGCCACATTTGAATGAAAATAGAGGAATTAATAATTCAAATAAATTGATTTACACATACAACTTGCAAAAGCTAGAGGAATGGAGGATTAGTATTAGAAGTTAATTAATGATTATTAATTAACTTAGATGAGATTATTTTGATTTGACATTTGATTTAGATATTTAGATTTATTTAAATCAAATGAGAGGATAGTTGGAAGATAAATTTAATTAAATAAAATGATTTATTCAATTAAATGAAGAACATTGGGATTAAATAAAGTTGATTTATTTAATCAAATGAGGAACATTAGGACTTAATTAAATAAAGTTGATTTATTTAATCAAAGAGGAATTTTGATGAAATAATCTAATAAAGTGTATTATATGATTAAAGAGGAAATTTAATGAATTTAACTAAACAAAGATTATTCAATTAAATGATTAGTAAGGAAGTGATCAAGGAAGAATCAGAGTTAGTGAATCAGGATCAATTGCATGATATCAATCAGGATAATTTACGTGTCTACATTTTTCCCCTCTTTGAAGCAATGGACCTACTATGTTGGTTCAAAGAATAATCTTGTTGAGATCAAAATTCAAAAAAAAATTGATTTTTTTGGATGCCCCATTGCTGCCCTAGTGAGAAGAATGACGTTAGTATACTACCCCCTCGAGAGATCAGACGAAAATTTGGATTTTTGGGTGATTTCTCGAAAAAAAAAGATGACAACTTGCTCAACCTAGGTCCAGAAAGGCTCCAGCATGCCGAAAATATGCCAAAACGCGAAAAAAAGATGTGAAATGAGCTTCAATAGGGAAAAAATGGCGTTGGGGTTACAAAACCCTAGTTTGATGGCTAAATTGGGGCAAAAAACCTTAATTTTCATGCTTAAATAGGCTTGGAGGGGTCATTTTCCATTCATTTTTGTATTCACACCTTGAGATTTCTAGCCTTTTGAGCTCTAACCCTCCTACATAATGGCGCAAAGAGTGCTTCCCCGACACATTTCTGAGCGAGTTTGTGTGTACCAAAGACCTCCAGGCATAGGACCACCAATATGTGACTCAAACCCTACTTTGAAATTTGATTTTTAAGTGCATTTATTATGCTTCAAATTGTCAAAGTCCCCAACATCGCTATATAGTGATGCTCCAAGTGCAAATTCGATGACGCTGAAGCTTAAATAGTGTTGCTTGTGTCAATAGTGACACTTATCATGATTTGAAATTAGGGTTTTAAACTCCAAATTGCACTACCTTTGTGAATGGTTACGCTTAGCTCAATTTAGGATTAGGGTTTAGGAATCAAATGGCGACACCTATGTTCATGGTGACGCCAAGGCCGATTTGGTATTTTCAAAGACTCCAGTGTCGTTGTTTGGAATTTGACAAATAGTGACGCCTAAGTTGCAAATTGTGACGTATTTGTGGTTTCAAGGTCAAAAAATTCAAATAGGGTTAGATTTTTTTATAAATTTTGACGCGGTGGCTTTATGGGTGCAATAGGTGATCCAAACTGTGCATTCACGCGAGCATCAACCCTCAATCTTACACAGATTGGGCCATCTATCAGAGTTGCAACAAAAGCACTTGGGTAAGATCAGCCTATGGTACATTTCCTATGTGCCTATTGTCTAGACCCATCTAGTGATGATAACTGTGTTGGCAGAGAGGTGGCATAGTGAGACCTCATCATTTTATCTTCACACTGGAAAGGTGACTGTTACTTTGTAGGATGTCTAGACAAATCAACTTGGATTATTACAGACATCGGGTGCCGATCTTCAGGTTGATTGTTGTCATTATATCAGGGCTAGTAGCTCTAGATCGACGAGGTAGACACTTTAGTTTGGGATGGGGCTTGGCCTAGGAGAGGATTCTTTTCTGGAGGACACAGTTTGACTGGGGACCAGTGATGTTGGCCTCACTATACCATGACCTACATGATTTTGTGTACTACGATAGTTAGGCGATTGGTTCCAGAGTGACACTACTACACATCTGGGTCTGGGAGCATATTCTTGTGCTCTGAAGCATTGTCACTTTGGTTGATACTAAGCCTGATGATCCTACGATTTGGCGATACAAGGGTATGATTACTTTGAGGCATACAGGACAACTTGGGCTACCTCACTAGCGTCGAGTTTCAAATGAGATGACAGTATTCTATTGGCGTCCCTCATTATAGATGCCTGCGTGGTATGATGATGTTCAACAGTTATTCTATGCTTGGCAAGACAAATTAATGCAAGGGAGAGAGCACGCCATCATAGAGTGCTACCTTCCAGACAGAGTAGCCTGTCAGTTCAGAGATGTTCAAGATTAGCCAGATGATCAATACACATCCATCTTCATCAGGTCATCTCGAGAGACTGCATGGGGATGGACGATTCCAATGTTTGATGTTGTTGATAGCTTTCAACAGTTGGTTGCGAGGCTATGGGCTTATGCTCAGGGACCAACGGATCTAGGCATGAGTCATGCATATGATGATTGGTTCAGACCTTTGTGTTGGCTTACAAATCTAGGAGTGGCACCTCCATGGGGGAGAGCTCAGGGGAGGAGTACTTGGAAAGCACAGGAAGGTCATGACAAATAGGATCTTGGGGCACCACCTAGAGATGGGCCACCACCATGATAGCCAAAGCAGCAACCAAACCAGCAACCACCCCAGTAGCCACAATAGCTAGATCCAAGGGATGGCCAGATCCAGTAGCTACAAGCATGGGTTTAGGGATTACAAGCACAACTACATATGGTTACAGCAAAGAGGGACTAGGTCAAATAGTAGGTACAGGCCCTTACTACTGAGAGGGATCATGAGCAATAGCAAAGGCAAGCCATAAATCTTCAATTGGTTCAAGAGGTCGGTCGAAGGAAACAGTTAGAGAGCATGGCTGCCACATCCCAAGGGAGGACTGTGCCATCACAAATGTACCATGAGGTATTCAGAGAGACCAAGTTTTGTACGCTTCATTATCAGCAGGTTGTACCTGCAGTTGCTCGAGTGCCAGAGTACTCTCAACAAACAGGACTTAGACAAACAGATGATCAGGTCAAGAGATAGGCAAGGGAGGGGAACAACCACTAGGGCTAGCGACTATGTAAAAAAATTTGATCAACGACCAATTATTTTTGAGATGGACTCCTAGGATCTTTTTTTATAGCCTTGTGGGCATTGTATCTTGATTGATATACATACACATGATTCAGATTTGTACCATGACAGTGATGATTTTTTGATATATATGATATGAGTTTGATTGATTCATGATGCAATGTGTTTACTTTATTTATGCATTTATGGACGGATGCATTTGATACTCTATGTATATACAATGTGATCCTATATTCAATGTGATTGTGATGTATGATTATCTAGATGTTTATGGATGTTATGGATGCATTTCTTTTTTGTATTATTTCTATGTAGTTTTATGATGATGTTTGCAGTATGGATGTATGGATGCAAATGATTCTAAAATGCTTAGAATAACATTTGTATATTATGCCCCTAGTGGTAATGGATGATGCGATATGTTATGCTTATGAGATGTTATGACATGTCATGATATTCTCATTTTCTTTTTCAGTATCTTTTCTATGATAATGCATGTATGAATGTTATGGTGATATCTATATGATTATGCAATGGATGCAAATGTATCATGAGATGCTTTGAATAACCAATATATATTATAATGCAAATGATGGAACTACAATGCATGTGAAATGATCAATGTTTCCTATTATGTATGATATGAATGATATGTGGTATGCTGATGATTTGTGGATGCAGGATCTAGATGCATTGGTGATGTTTAGTTGACTGTCATGGTACCATGTTAGCATGAAGAGAAGAAAGAAGAAAAGAGGATCCAACAAGTCCATGATTTGTGAGACTTTATTAGAGATAATGATGAGAGATTGATGATGATGTATTGCTTATTATAGATTGGAATTTTAAAAGGGCTTACTTACCTTATGTTTGATAACACATATAGGCATGATAAATTAGGGTATGAAGAACCAGGATGGTGTTGTACCTAGTGTGATGGAATTTGACTTGACAATCAGATAGGAGTATCCCTATTCACACCTGGCATACAAAACCTATTTAAAATGAAATTCAAATATTTCAAACATCTCAGACCAAAAAATAGAAAAAAAAGCCTTCCTATGTAGTCAACAAGACACCTAAAACACCCTCCCTACAGACCAAACAAAGTAAGCATAACCAAGGTTATATTACAAGAGTATCCAACAAGCACAGTGTAAAAAAAAAGATAATGATCGATGCCCCACTCCTTTCTCTCTAAATCATTTTATTTGGACATCATCGAGAGGTCATTGGAATGAGCGCAACAAGATAAGTCAAAAAGAAAAAGATCAAGTAAAAAAAAAGCTAGTGTTCTTCATACCTCTAGCCAAGACTAAACTATGGTGATCCCTGATGTTGATGTCCATTATAGGAAGGATGCATCCTAGCACATGATGATATCAGATGATGGTGAGATTGACTGGATGACGAGCTATAAATACCAAGATTTAACCAACTTGTTTTCCTACTGACCTAGACTTAAGACTTTGACATTTGAGTTTTCACTTATAACCTACTAGACTTGTTTTTTATTGTGTTGAAAAAGTTTGAAGATACGGTCATTTATTATGAGCAGATATTTATTGCAATGTGAAATGGGATGGATGGATTTTTTCAAATATTTAGATGTTTTTGATTTTTTGAGGTTGTTTTTAGTATTTTTGAGAGTATATGAATGTTTTGATTTTCCAATTTAACAATGTTTTTGTGTTTTCTGATATTTTGACCAAGAACCTAACCTAAAGACCTATCCTAGGGGCCTCGAGGGCTGATCAAATATTAGCCTTGCCTACATTAGACACACAAATACCACGTAGTTCGACTAACATGGACTCGTTTATTGATGAGATATGAACAAATAGATTGCCAATTTATTATGACAGACTCCTGAAGGACTGACCTAGGTGTCTCAGGGGATGATCGAAGATCAACCTTGCCTATGTTAAGAGCTCAGAGACCCATAGTTTGACAAGACAACTTTATTTTTTTACTTTTTCTAACTTTTTGACCTATTTTTGGAATTTTGATATGTTTTGAATGTTTTTGGGTTTTTTGATTTTCTGATGTTTTTGGATTTTTTTTATTTTTTGAATGTTTTTTGGATTTTTTTATTTTAGGAAAGACTTCAAGAATATACATGAATATGATCCAATGTAGGTATATAGCATGCCCCCATTGTGGTGTGATACGATAGACTACTTTGATATAGGCAAGACAAACTGACCTTATGAATGGGCTGAGTAGTTCTAGGAGGGATCATGATACAAACACAAGATCAAGCTATGATGTGGACGTGGATGGATGATGCATGTAGATATGGAAGGTGATGGATGAATGATGCAAAAAAAGTTAGTAGAGATCGTGGTGGATGGAAAGTGCTTATTTACACAAGGCACATGTTATCCAGGTTTTCACCAAGGTACTTGCCCAAAGCACCACCGAAGTGGTTTTCACTAGAGGACAATTTTTTTTTTACTATTTTCAATCCTTTTTCTGATTTTTTTGGATATTTTTTATTTTTCATTTTTTTTATTTTTTGTGTTTCTGGATTTATACCTTGATAGATTAAGCATAAAAATTTTTGAGATGGGAGCTATTGATAGGCTCCTGCAGAGGTTCACCTTCTAGTGTTGATAACTGATATGCTCTTAATTTGTAGCTTGATGTGATGATGAAGGGCCTCAACCAATTTGGTTCAAAATTTCCCTTGCTATCTGGATTTGGTACATTTTTCTAATTCTTCTTCAATACAAGCTCTCCAACTTGAAAGGTATGACTCCTGATCTTCTTGTTGTAGCTCCTCTTGAGATAGTTTTGGTAGACTTGCAATGATTCAAAGCATCTATGCATCAATCATCCAGTAGTTCCAACTTGTTCAACCGTGACACCTGATATTCCTCATTTGTAATGAGGTTCTGCAATGATACTCTCAAGGATGGGAGCTCGATCTCAATGGAAAGGATGGCTTCTAATCCGTAGACCAGGGAGAAAGGGGTTGCACTTTTAGGCATGTAGATACTCTTTCAGTAGGCCCATAAGGTGAGATTTAGTAGTAAGTGCCAATCACGACCAGCATCATTGATTATTTTCTTTAGGATTTTCAAGACGGTTTTATTGGTAACCTAAGCTTAGTCATTTCCTTGGGGGTAATATGGAGTAGAAAAGTGATGTTCAATATTGAACTTTTGGCATAGGTCTCAAACATCCTAGTTTTTGAAAGGTGTCATGTTATCTAAGATAATGGCCTGAGGGACACTGTAGCGGAAAATTAGGTAGTTCGGGATGAACTTGGAAATCTACTTTCCTATAATATAGGTCATGGGAATGGCCTCTACCCTCTTCATGAAATACTCAATGGTAGTGATGATGAACTTATGTCCATTAGATGAGGTGGGTGTGATTTTTCCAATGACATTGAGCCCCCATTGTGAAAAGGACCAAGGTGTAATGATTGGTGGAGCACCTGAGCTGGTGCATGGATGAGATCCCCATGATGTTGACACTGCACACATCTTTGAATATATTTGTGAGCTTCCTTCTCCATCTTAGGCCAGTAGTGCCCAGTCTTCAGTACTTTCTTGACCAAGGTCATACCACTTGAATGTGACCCACAAATTCCATTATGTACCTCGGTTAAAGCAATCAAGGCTTCCTAAGGATTAAGGCATCGTAACAAGGTTCCTTCAATACTCCTATGGTATAGGGTGTCTCCTAAGATGACAAAGTGGGATGACTTATTGACAAATGTTCTTTTAGGGTTCAAGGTGATATCAGCAGGGAGGACTCCTATTCTCAAGTAGGTGTAAATTTCATGATACCAAGGGTCACCGGGACCAACGATTTAACACACGAATTCATACTCGAGTACCTTGAATGCTAGTACGAGAAGCTGCTCTATAAGGAATTCTTGTTTAGGGATGTTACGTGGGATATCCAGTAGTGATCCAATTGTTGCCATAGCATTCGTTGCTCTTTTGTTTTCCCTTGGTATTTGCTCAAATGTGATGTCAATGAAGAATTCTTTGAGGCTTTCCACTTGTTTTTTGTGTGGGGTCAATTTGTCATCCTTTGTTTAGTAGTCGTCATTGACCTAGTTGATGATAAGTTGTGAGTCTCCATAGACCTTGAGTTCCATGATCTATTATTGTACTATAATTTTGAGTCCTATAACAAGAGCATCATATTCTACAATGTTGTTTGTGCAAGGAAAAGACAACTTAGATGATTTAGGTATGCAATCTCCTTGTGGTGTAATGAAGAAGACTCCAGCTCTTGACCCATGTTGTGTATAAGATCCATCAAAATATACTTTCCATTTATTTTCTATGCTTATGTTAAAGATGGACTCATTGAGAAACTTTGATACAAGTGGGTTCTCTAAATACATTGGTGCTTCTGCCAACTAATCTGCAATTACTTTTCCTTTAATGGCCTTTTGTTCTACATAATCAATGTCATGTTCTATCAGGATCATGACCCATTTAGTTGTTCGACCTATGAGTGTTTCTGTAGAAAGTAGATACTTAAGAGTATCTATCTTGGCAATGAGTTTTATCTAATGTGCTAGAATACAGTGTCTAAATTTTTATGCGGCGAACACGACTGATAAGCAAGCCTTCTCAATGGATGTATAATTCAGCTCATGTCCCACCACAGTTCTACTGATGTAGTAAATAGCTATCTCCTTCCCATTTTCATCATGTTGAGCTAAGAGAGCATCAAGGGTTGTTGTTGTTGTCGATATATACAGGATCAAGGGCTTTCCTAGAATTGGTGGCATGAGAACTAGTGGTGTGAACAAGTACTCCTCGATCTTATTAAAATCCTAGTCATATTTCTCATCCCATTTGTATGCTACCCCCTTGTGGAGTAGATGAGAATATGGGATAGCCTTATCTGCTAACTATGCTATAAACTAGTGAATGGATTAGAGTCTCCCCTACAAACCCCCCAACTACTTCAATGTTCTTGGTGCCTCCATCTCTATAATTTCTTTGAATTTGGTGGGGTCTATCTCAATTCCTATCATAGATACAATGTACCCTAGGAGCTTGCCTGATTGTACACTGAAGACACACTTGTTTGGATTGAGCCTAACCTTGTATCCTTCTAGCCTACCAAAGATGGAGCTTAGTGTCACTATGTGATCCTGATGCTTCTTTGATTTAGCCAATATTTCATCCACATAGTCTTCCACAATTTTGTGAATCATTTCATGTAAGATTAGCATCATGGATCTTTGAGAGGTAGCTCCTACATTTTTCAACCCAAATGGCATCATGTTCCAACAGTATGTCCCCCATGGACAAGTAAAATTTGTCTTGTGTTGGTCATCCTTAGCTATCATGATCTAATTGTACCCTAAGAATCTGTCCATTAATGACAACATTTCATGTCCCACTATTTGATCCAAAATCATGTCAATATTGGGAGGAGGGAAGTCATCCTTAGGGCACACCTTGTTTAAATCCCTGAAGTTAATGTAGATGCAGATGCCCCCAGTGGGTTTTTAAATGGGTACAAGATTTGAAACCCACTTTGGATAATCAATTGGTCTTATGAAGCCAGTATCAAGGAGTTTTTTTAATTCAAGTTTGACTAGTAATACTATTTGTGGATGCATCTTTCTCATATTTTGTCTTACTGGTTTTGCTTCTGGAGAGATAGCTAAATGGTGAACTACAATTTATAGATCAAGGCTAGGCATGTCGGCATAGGTCCATGCAAATTTTACCTTTCTTTCCCTTAGAAAAGTAGCTAGGAGTTCTTGTTATGCCATCAAAAGTGATTCTACATAGAAAGTTATGTATGGTGTTTCTTTTGTTCCCAAGTTGACCAGATTGCACTTTTCTACTAAGACCACTGACTTCTCCTGATGAATAGCACTAAGGGGAAGATTGAATCCCTCATCCTCTAGCACTGCAGAGAGGTTTTCACCATTGGATGCTTCCTTTGTTTTTACTATTTTTGGGTCAGAGAGTGCCACAATGTGGTTTTCACTCAAATACCTAGATGTTATTCTTAAATTTTCACTTTTACGACTAAGGGATTCAATCATTTCCCCATAGTAGGAATGTGTGTCTAGCTCAATGTTGAATCCAGCTTTGTGATCTCCACATGGTATAGTATCCCGCAGTTCCATGAATTCTAAGAGAGCCTCATCATTTTCAAACGTGTCCAAAATCGGTGGTCCTCGTTGGTCGTAATCGATGAGTTGTGGATAAACTATGTTTAGCTCGTGGGTTTTTTTGTTTGACTCAAAAGATAGGGTACTAATCATGAGAAGGGAGAAATCCTCGAATTTCATGGATAGGTTAGTTATGGGATCCTCATAACACACATTGGTTATGTCAAAGGTATAGTTGTCTAAGGGAAAACCTGTGGATACCAGTAACTGAGGGGGAGCTTTGACTTTTCTAACTGGGGCACCTTTTCCAAGTATGGTTATTTTTGGAGGAGTACATCCAAGGCCAAGATTCCTTATACGCTTATAAGGAATGATAGGTTCTAGAATAGCATTGTCATTTTATCTGATTTTCTTGTTTTTGTTGTAGCCCCATCCTTGCATTATTTGTAGTCCTTTGATATTATCATCAATGGGAAGATTAGGCACGGGCCTTTCATCTTGGTACAACAGACTTGATATGTCCTTTTCGTCCACCACTTCTTGACTTAGGTCCCCCCAACATCTGAATCTGGAGGGGTCTGCTTTGAAGGTTTGGGTTGAAGTTTTATTTGGATGTGGTTTCCCATGAGATCTAGGAGATTGAGGTAATCTCCTATTACGAAGGCGCTCTTCTTCATTTTGTAATCCCCACATCCATTGTCTTGGATAATGACTTTGATATCAGACATGTCAAGAATGGCGGGTGTCTTTGTCTCAGAAGTGGAGGCTAAGGTAGATGTGGCTACATATGGAGTTGTAGTTCCTTCATCATTCTTTGGTACTTGAGGGATCTTGTAGTAATTTGCTTCCAAATTCTTTCAATAATAAAATGGCTCGAGATCACCATGGATTGTGACCTCTTGATTTTGATAGAGAAACTTGACACGTTCATGAAAGGTAGATGTGACATCTTGCATCCCATGAATCCATGGGCACTCCAAGAGGATATTATAAGGTACTTCAAGATCAAGGTCTTGGCAAGTAGTTTCCATGATGGTCAGCCTTACTTGAATAGGGAATTGAATAGTGCCTTGAGACACTCTTTCCTAATCATCATATGCCCTGATTGTAATAGATTTACCTTTTTCAATGATGTTATTAGAGAATCCCAGATTCTTTATTAGCTTGAGAGTACAAATATTCAGACCTACACCCCCATCCACCAAGACTCTTTTGACTTTATTCTTATGGACCAAGACCTTGAGATGGAGTGCGCAATTATGAGAGGGTTGTGTTGGGAGGTCCTTATCAGAAAATGTTAGGAGATGTGGCATGGTGATGTGTCTAACCATAGCTTGGAACTTATTTGCATCAAGATCTGTGGGGATAGTGGATGAATCCAATGCTTCCTCTAGGATTTTCTTGTGTGCAAGTGAGATTTTCAGTAACTCCATGATGGATATCTGAGTAGGGGTTCTTCTCAGCTGGTCCAAGACATTATAACCATTGGGAATGGATTTCAAATTAAATTTTGGTGCCTTGGATGGTTGTGATGGTCTCATAATGGTAATTCTTCCACCACATATGGTGACTCCATAGTTCGCTCTAGCTCCCTTGACGTTAACAATAGTGACCCATTCATCCAAGGATGCAACAACATGGTGGTAAACATGGTTTACATTGTTATAATTTTCCTTTCCATTGTTGTTCCCTTTATTATGATATGGCACCAGATTCATGTATATCTTTAGGTCCTAGTTTCCTACAAGTTGTTCAACATTTATGGTTCTGTCATCGATAAGGTCTTGGATCAAATTTTTCAATCTCATGTAACTAGCCATCATGTGCCCCTTGATTTTATGAAAATTGCAAAGGTGATTTTCATTATACCATGGCTGTTTCACTTGGGGCTCCTGATAATTCTCATAAACGAGGATTTTAATGAGATTCTCCTATACTAGTTTTTTCATGACAAATTCAATTGATTCCCCAAGGGGTGTGTATTTTCGTTTGGGGGGATACTTGTTTCATGGGGGTGGTTCCCCTTGATTATTCAGATTGTTGACCACTTGATTATTAGGTGGTTGTGATACTATGTTGGATTGTGTATTGTTTCAATTATTGGCCTGTGGTTGTTGATATGTTTGTGTCTTTTTCCTTGGAGCACTGATAACAACATTGGCATCAACTACACCATTGTTAGTAACATTCTTGTTCTTTGCACATGTGTGAGGTTTTTCATTGTAGTTGGTTGATGTCCAATTGTCTTCATAAGTAGGTGTCCCCCCTTGTGCAATAAGGGACCTTTCGATATTGAGCGCCTTGGGGATCAACTAGTCGTATGTGGTGATGCATTGCATTTTTAGATGGAAGGACTAGGTTCCTTCAAGATTAGAGACAATAGTGAAGATTTTTTGTTCTTATAGCATAGTCCACTTGCTCCTGTTGGCCTTGGATCACCATTATTGTAAGAAGGATGTGAATGTTTCCTCCTTAGCTTGTTTGAGAGCAAATAGTTCTTCTAGACTTATGTCCATGCCAATGTTGAATGTGTAATTCTATATAACTGTGTCCACAATTTCTTGGAACTTTTTAATTCTGGAAGGTGAGAGAACCATTCCATTGTTGGTCTAGCCAAACTCTGAGGGAATAGTCGCATTGGATACATGTCATCGTATGCAACTTACATACAATGTACTTTGAATTCCCTGATGTGATCCTCAAGTTTACCTGTCCCATGATATTTTTCAAATTTAGGGATTTCAAATCCTTTTGGGAATGGAACCATCGCAATGCTTCTATCGAATGGATAAGGTCACAAATTTCTTGGTGTTCTTGTTGTCTTCCCTGATTAGAGATCTAGCACTTGTTGTAAGAGCAATTTGAATTGTGAAGACACATCATTTTGCGGATCAGGTGTTGGGATGAATGGGTTTTGAGGGGGTTTGATCGTTTGAGTGATGGGTGGGGTGTTTTGTGTGTTTGTGGGAGGTTGTTGCACATTTTTTTGTGCCAACAAAGCTTGTTGATATGCTTGCAATTTTTGTTATTCCAACAATGCTTGTTGTTGGTCTTGTTGTTGTTGGGCCAAAAATGCTTGTTGTTGGGCTAGTTTCTAAGTTGCTTCTTGTTGTGCTTGGTACTATTGCAAATCTTGTTGATATGCTTGTTGTTGAGTTTCATATTGTGCTTGTGCTTGTGCTTATTGGGCTTGATACTAGGCATGTGCCTGAGCTTGAGCTTGTCGAGTGGCTTGTGCAACCTAGCCAGCCTATGCAGCTTGTGTTGATTGTGTAGCTTGTGTTGCTTGCACACAACTTGGGTAGCTTGGGAATCTTGTTGTTGCAATAAAGCTTGGGCTTGGGCAACCTGTTGTTCTTGTTGCACGACTTGCTATGTCTGTGCTTGTTGGGAAACTAGCTATGCAGCTTGTGTATCTTGTTGATTTTGAAATTGTTGAAGTGCCTTTTGATAGGATTGTTGGGAAGCTTGCAGTGTGATGTTGTATTGGTTTTCCATGTTTGGTTTCGATGGTAGAGGTGGATGATTTAGAATGGTGTGAGATGTCATGATGAGATTTTTTTGAGGTGATGGTTGAGGTGTTATTGGATTGATGATAGGGGATTGTGTGGTAGATGGTGTAGTGGATATGTTAGGTCCTTGGGAGACCACATTTGTAGATGGTGCATTGATTGATTTTTTTTTTTGGATTGGTGCCACCTGGTGTTGTGATATCGGTGGCATGATCAAAGGATTTGATATGTTGATTTGATTCATGACTGGAGGATTGCTTTGATTTTATTGATTGAGGATTGGTAAAGGGGGTTTCCCTGAACCAAGAATTGGTGTGGATGTTAATGGTAAATATGGAAATGGTGGGAAGATGGGTGGTGTGTTTTCTTGACAAATTTATGATGAGGGATCAAAGATTCCCCTTTGTCTAAGTAGTCCCCCTTGTCCTTATGAATTCATGGGGAGAGAGACTTGTGTGTTAATGTAATATGTCAATGTTGCAGAGAAGGTGGATGGATTGTTGGTGTCATGAAAGACAAGCGGAACGTATGGGTGTTTCTGATCTTGAGGGATGAATTGACCCAAGATGGTGTTTGCATCCAAGTCTTGATTATTTACAGGGGATGTGTTTAAAGAGAATGAATCAATGAACTCCCCTTGGTAACTATGGGTTGACTTGGAGCATGAGATGAAATTGATTGTGGGATCATGGGTTGAATGATGCTTTGGAAGGAAGGTGTGAATGAGACTGGTGACATAATCCCAAGAGGTTTTTCCACAATACTTCTTACATCATAGTCAGAAGGGATTTTATCCCCCTCTTTAGCCAATTCCAACATGTATTGGGAAGGATTAAGTCTCGTCATTGTGTTGAAAATTTTGTGACTTTCAAGATTTTGGACCATTTCCATGATTTCATCTTTAGTTATTCCTAAGAAATTGTTGGTGATATCCTCCACTTGGAAACCTCCCTCTTGAAGATCTTGTGGAAGTTGAGGAAGGTTGAGTGGGGAGTTTCTAGATCTAATGGGGTTGATTTCAGGTGTAGTTTGACTCAAGTCACTTGAAGTGGATGTTTATTTGTTTGTTTCCATGTTCTTGTGTTGAGATCTAGTGATAGGGAGAGGGTTTGGAGGGATCAATTCACAGATTCCTGCTCTAGGCCTTTCCTTGTAAGACCTCTTTGGTGTTTTGCTTCACAAATCTAACCTATAGGTCCCTACTCATGACTAGGTTCCCCTGGTTTGTCTGCCCAACCCCTCTTCCATCAACAAGCTTCCCTTCTTTCAAGCCAACCTTGGTGCTTCGCCATATACTCTCCATTGGCCCTTACTCTTCCTTAAAGACCAAATTCTCTCCACATTCAACTTGATAACTTGCAGAGGTGTAACACATTTAAAGGCTTCCAAGGACTCTATCTAGGGTTATTTTACCTCCTCAAGACTCCCTTTAACCATCGCTTCCATAAATCCCTTCTAGGGTTTGAAAAGGCTACAAGCCTTGAGCCCCGAATTAGGCCTTTGAATAGAGGTAAAATGCACTTTCTTTCTAAACCCACCAAAGGACCTAGATTATTTATTTAGGGATTATATTTCTCATGCCTACACCTCAAGGATTTTTAGGGTTTCAAGCCTGCCCAACTCGTACACTGTCCACACACAAAAATGGTCAAAAACCTAGGGTTTTTAAGCTTTTCAATGTTGTTTTCAGACTGTCAAGAAGTTCACACTCCAGATGAATTGTTAGAACCACCTCCTAATCACCATGCACTTCAAAGACCTCCAAAAAAATTCACAATAAATAATTTCTCAAAATTCTCAATTCCCCTGCAAGTTATAAGACTTTTTCTCACTGCCTTCCCTAGTCGGACCTGCACTGGCTCGCCTAGGGCATCATCTTGCTAGCAACTCCTGCAACCACACAAACCCTAGAAACTACCATATGTATAAGCATGGTTTCTAGGCATTGTTTCCAAGAGGTTGTACGGTTTTTACAATGGAAAAGTGCTCTAGCACACCATTTCACAAAAATAGTTTGTTTCAGACCAAGAACAGGGCAGAATTCAACTATTTACAATAAATGCTTGAAAAACTAAACAAAGAAGCTACAAAATCCTACACAATGCTTGTAAACAACCAACCCTACCTTCTACAATCCAAATAGTAGTAAAACTAATCCATTAGAACTCAAACAAAATGCAAAAGATAGGAGTTTTTACACAAAACGGTGCTTCCTTCAATTTTTCAAGATTTCATCAAAACATTGAAACTTCCAACCCTGCTCCAGGGTCGAGTCTTCCCTTATATAGGTTCCAAAAATATTTGAGAACCTTTGGTCGAACCTCTTGTTGACCTTATAACAAAATTTATAATACCCACTGTGTTTTGCAAACCTAGGCAACTTTTTACAACTTAGCCAAAAATGAAGTTCTAAAACTAAGTAACTCTTTTCAACTCTTTCCAACAAATAAAAAACATCCCTAAGCATCAACACAATGGTCAACATGACCTTATGAACAACACAACAAATTTTGGACTTCATTCAAGACTTCTAGAAAACCTAATACTTTCCCAAGTGCTCCTGCACCATCTAGTTTGGACCATAAAATAAGGATCAATTTTTAGGAATGTGGGAGGTGAACCTCTAACTCCTTAGATTGGTCTAAAATTTAGGTACAAAAGAGAAAGTATAATATTTTAAGGATCAAAGGGTGGTGATGAGATGATGCAAGATGAGTGGTGTGAATGATTGAACTTTTAAGAAACCTTGAAGGAGATACTAGAATTTAGGACTTAGGATTTTCGATTTTGGATTTGATTTGGATTTGATTTTGATTTTATTTTGACTTGATTTGGATATGATTTGGATTTGATAATGAACTCATAAACTCCAAGAGGTTAGATTTTATCTTGAAATAAACTTGTCCACAAGATGATAATTTAACTAAGTGTATGAAGAAGGATGCATCCATACACACTTAGTCAAACAACATGATTTTGATTTGATTTAAATAATTTTCCAAAAGTCTAGTATGAGGGATTTTTCCAAGATTTCTAAGAGTTTTTTGTGAGATGGGTTTGGATTGATGTTTGAGGATGGATGAGAGTGTTGATTTTGATCCTAAGTGAACCTAGAGAGACTTTTATTTACAAGACCTAGGTATTGAAGAACATGTTATACTTCTAAGAACTTGTCAACCCTACAAAGTGAGATACTCAAAATGTTGAAAAAGACTTGGATTTTGACAATAATAGAATGAATACAAATTGTGATTGTATTTTGAAGCACATTTGTAAAAGTTATAGAGAAATATTTCTCTAACTTGATAAAGCCTAGACTGGTGTTTCTTGAGATTTCTTGGACTAAGACATTTGTGACAATTGATAGACTTTGGTTTTGGGATTTTTATCTTGCAGGAAATCATTTGAAAAAACACATGTGTGGGGTTCAATTGGTCTTTTATCTTTTCTTAATGAGTTATTTTTTACCACAAACACTTTCTTGCTTAGTATTCAAACTAAATGTCTAATGTCTCAATCTCTTTTCATCCCACAAATTCCATTATGTGGAATTCAAGAGAATCAAGGAAATAGTTCCCTAATGTTGAATTTAGAGAGAAAATTAAGATATAAACCCAAATACTTAGAAGCCTCTTAAGGATGAAATCCCTAGGGACAAGCAGTAGCACTTGGATTTTTCAAAGGTATTTGCTTCTTCTAAAGGTTTAAAATTTGATGTCCTTGTTGAATGTTTGTTTTCAAGATTTTGTATCCAAACAATGTGTTTAACTGACTCAAAATTGCACAATCCTAGGATGGAAAAGAAAATATTTGTTGAATTCCCACTTGGATAGACCCAGTTCCGCTTATTCAAAGTGGCTAACTAGAAGCTTGACTATGTTGGCTCCCCTCCACAGCACTCACTTCTCTAGGTCATCCAAGCTTCAATTCTCATGAATCTCCCATGATGAACTTTTCATCTCTATAAATAATCGCAAGTATGTGGGACAGCTCTGAAGGTCCGACCTCATGACACCAACAAATATTGGGATTTTTTATTCTAAATAAAGGTTCGTAGTAAGGGAATCTAGTTTAGGGGGTGAAATGATAAACTCCTTGTGAGAGATCTCCCAACCCTTAGAACAAGGGCTTTACACATCATAAAGACACTGGGGGAGAGTTATCATGCACCGCTTCCCATTGTTTACAATTTTCATCACAACCACAAATTTATATAGCAGTTTGGAAGAGCTTGGCTTATCCTCGTTACCGCTTGGGTCATTCCCTTGGGGTGAGTACTTTTTCCCACCAAGGCAAGCCCTCTAAAGGTAAAAAAAAGCAAGTAAGTACATTTGTAGTTTGATCAATCTTTGTTTTTGTGAACAAAGAGAGAACACATGCAATATACTTGTCTCACACTAGCAAGATTTGTTAAATTTTTAAGAGCCCAAATTTGAAATATGGAGGAAATCTTTTAGACAACCTAATATCACCAAAATGATTTTGATTCTCAATATCATCGTGAAACGCGAGAGAACTGCATACGCATTTCAATGGTATTAGTTTGTAAAAAAGATTACAAAACAAGACAAATACATGTTAATTTTAAATCCCCAAAGACACTAGTGAGTTCTTTTTATAGCACCAAAATCAAGTGTTTGAAGTTGCTTGTTCAATTTTTAAAACCCAAAATCAAATTTAGTGAGTTTCTAAGGTTCTTTTTAACCAACTTTGAGAAAAAGAAATCTTTTGTATTGTTCTTTTTAAAACCCAAACAAAATGTAGTTGAGTCCTAAACTAAAAGATAGCAATATTTTTGAAGATTGGGTTATACCTGTGTTCCCAAAGTGTTTAAAAAAACTTGTTACAATTGTGAAATAATGCCATAAAAAAATATCCTCCTTTGTTTCCTCATTTTCTTTCTTAGTCACTTAACTTGCAAAAGTTGATTAGCCTACAAGAAACAGAGCCACAAAATAGGTCAATGGTCAAAGGAGATCAAAACAAAAGAGCACATGTTAAAATAAAATTGGAAATTGACCTTTTACTTCAACCCAGCATTGCAATCCACAAAGGTGTTGCTATTTGGAGGCTTCAAAGTTGTTTTCTGGAAAACAGTGTCACTCTATGGAAAAACAGAGACCACGATTGAGCTGCTATATTGATCGGCATCACCTTTTGAAGTTTAAATGACCCGGCCTTCTGGAAAATTAATGCAACATCTCCCTTTGGTTGCAACAGCAACATCACTATATAGCGACGTAGGATTGATAGTGTCGTTGTTTATCTTTTTCAACGTTGTATCCTGAGAAGAAATAGAAAAGAGAAAACAATGGATTTGACCAAAAAAACATGTTAATTTTGAGATTTGTGTGCCAAATGTAGAATTCTTAGCTTAGACCTTCTCAAACATGGAAAAACAAGCAAACATTAGTCCTTAAACAAGTTCAAACCAAACATTCCCCATAAAATTCATTCAAAACACAAGAACAAGAAAACAAGATGAAATATCAAATAAAAAACTAATGAAATCTTATTCAAAATGCTCAAACCAGCATCCCATAGGGGAATTGGTGCTACTTTGATGTGGAAAGTAGCTCTTTCCCAATTCCTTCATAAGCTTGATGATGATTGATTGATCCTTGATGAAAAATGACAATAACCTTGCTATGATTGATGAAATCTTATGCTAACACGGATGAAATGTGGATGGAAATGGATACTTTGAATTCAAAATGACTATAATAACCTTGCATAAACTTTTGAATGATTTTGGATTCAAATGACCATAATGATCTTACATGGATTGTGGATGAAAAATCAAATAGAGAAGGCCTCTATTTATAATGGAGAAGAGTTGAAGAATGAGGAATAGGATGAATGTGGGATTAACATTTGAACAAATGGCATTGTGCCATTTGTCAACATGCTAATGAAGGAGAGTGGAGCACATTTTGAACAATGTGCATGTTAAATGCATGTAGGTAGATTTTGAATTTGAAGAAGTGACTTGTGCAAGAGGGGATGTAAGTGCCTTTAATGCCAAGTTGGAGGAAAAAAGTCCTTTGGGAGGGAAAATTCAAATAAGTGGAATATTCTAAGAATATGCCACATTTGAATGAAAATAGAGGAATTAATAAATAAATAAAATTGATTTACATGTGCAACTTGCAAAAGCTAGAGGAATGGAGGATTAGTATTAGAAGTTAATTAATGATTAATTAACTTAGATGAGATTAGTTTAATTTGACATTTGATTTAGATATTTACATTTATTTAAATCAAATGAGAGGATAGTTGGGAGATAAATTTAATTAAATAAAATGATTTATTCAATTAAATGAAGAACATTGGGATTAAATAAAGTTGATTTATTTAATCAAAGAGGAATTTTGATGAAATAATCTGATAAAGTGTATTATTTGATTAAGAAGGAAATTTAATGAATTTAATTAAATAAAGATTATTTAATTAAATGATTAGTAAAGAAGTGATCAAGGAAGAATCAGACTTAGTGAATCAGGATCGAGTGCATGATATCAATCAGGATAATTTGTGTGCTTATAGCATGTTATTTATTCATCATTCTCTCTTTATTTCATTTCATTATCTAGGGTTTGATTACCAAATTGGGGTTTGGCCAAGGCAAACCCCTATTCTCTAACCCTTAACCCTTTTTCCCCTCTTTGCATGTGTGTTTTGTAGGTCTTGTATGTAGATTTTTCAAAGAGTTTGGTGTCAAAAAGTTGTCAACAATCCATCAAATTTATTCAAGTCAACAAAGCCCCAATTGAAGCTTGAAGACCTCTTTCAGCCCGTTTTCTAAATAATTTGAACCGAACAACTATTAGGAAGGGAAGTGCAAATAGAAAGCTACAAAATCCTATACCGAAGTTCCCAAGAATATCAGGTGGACAAAGTCACCATCTGTGGTGAATTAGTCCCACTGCTAGGCTTGAAAAGTGGTTTCTACATTTCTGGATACCCAATTGGTAGATTCCTATTCTGAGGCTTGGCGTAAGTGTCCTTGTTGTCTTCAACATCAAAATTTGTAGGATTCTAAAACCCTTCTGCATCTGACTTTAATTTTCAAGTGCACCTCTCCAGTCTCGTTTAATTTTGTTATTGTTTACTTGCATTCTTAGGTCATTTTGCATACATCATTATGTTTTCAAATAGCTTGCATATCTTAGGTTTTGATTTAATAATCATCTTTCTTTTTCATTTTATTGAATTTAGGACATTACATTCATGCATATTTCATTCATATTTGTATTAGTCTTGAGTGGGGACATTGCACATTTTGTCCTACCTCTTTCCTTTTAGGTGAAAAACCCTAGAAGTGTTAGAGTCTCATGGTTCCAAAATATTTGTCCACATTTTGGTGAACCTAACTTTAGAATATTTTCTTTTCTGACTTTGGATTCCATCATCATCCTAGAATTAGCTTGCATTAACATTGTATTGCATTTTGCATTAGTTAATTTGCATTCTAGGGTTTTCATCTTTTGCATTAGTGAAAGTGCATATAGTTTGCATTTTTGAATTTTAAATCATTGAAAAACATCTTAAAACTGCATTTTCATTTAGTATTCAGGTCATGCAAACTACAAAGCATCAAAATCAATTGAAAATTTTTGAAATTTTTGAAAAAAACCCTAGCTAGAACTAATTCGCCATCTTGGGCAACTCAATCCCATTCCAAATTTTTAACTATTTGTTGTAGTGTTAAAAACCTCATTTTTGTGCTTTATAAGCCTCCTAGTATCATATACTATAAGTTTGGAAATTTTTGGGAACATTTTTTTTATGCATCTAGCTCAAAAACATCAATTTAGGGTAGTCATTTTTCAAATCATTTCAACAAGCATCATTAGATCTTAAAATGCTCACATCTTTGGAATTTTGCATAACATGGATAAGTTTGATAAAAGTGATTTTCATTCTTAAATATACATTGTTTTAATTCTTAAAAAAATTCATACATTGGATAAAAGTGTTTTGCATCTTTGGATATACACTATTTACATTGCTGAAACATTGCATGAAATGGTTACATGTGTTTTTCATTTTTGTTCAAACAATGTTAGTGTCTTGCATATTTAGACATGTTAAGAAATATTTCCTATCCTCTCCCTATGATATTTTTTTAGTGAAAGATAATACAACCTTGGACATTCCTAACGATCATATTTGTTCTTCTCCTAATATCTCTCCTATTGGTGGTGAAGATATTTTGGTAGAAGAATCAATTAATGAGAGTTTTGAGAATCCTAGTTGTTTCTCTCCTCTTACCTCTCTTAGCGGAGAAGACATTGATGATTAAGACAAGACAACCATAGGTAATCATATAACAATAAAATTTGTTCTTCTCCTAGTATCTCTCCTAGTTGTGAAGGTCATGAGTATCTTAGTTGTCCCCCTTCACCTAGTGAAACCATTATTAAGAAAGAAAATTCAACCAATGATCATTCCCCTACTTACGATGAAGTCCTTTTAGTGGAACCAACCTTTGAATGTTAATAACATTTGGCTTGTCATTCTCCTAAAAACTCTCCTCCTAGGGAGAATATCATGGTGCAAGAAAATTTGAACATTGAAACATATCCTTCAAACACTAAACCTTCCCTAGGTGATGATAATAAAGTGGCATTAGAGTCCCCTTCACTAACAATTCATGCAAATAAAGACAATATTCTTGAGGTTATGATGGCATAAGTGGGAACTCCTTTAATTAGTGATTTTCCAAAGTCACCTCCCATTAGTGAATCACACAAAAAACTAAGAGATGTCTTGGAATCCATGATGAAATATAATTGTAACAATGTTTTTCAGCCACTAAGTTGTAACTTAGTGACTCAAACATATAAGGGACCACACAACACTCCTACGCCATTACCTTTTTCTCAACTTAGAGTACCTATTGTTGAGGACCTTAAAAAGACTCCTGCTAATCTATCTATATGGCAACTTATTCAACTATCACCTATATACAACTTTCTATTTCAAGAAGTGTTGCAAATCAAGAAGGAGGAGATCCAATCTTACATAAAATTGATAATGTAACATCCTCTCTAATCCCATACAAGTCACTCAATCATAAATCACATTCCCTAAACATGAATTACCATAACTTGAGATTCAAAACAAGAATGGTCCCTTGTTGATAAAGGTGATCATTAGTGAAACCTTAGTTAGGAACACTCTCATCGACAATGGAGAAGAAATTAATGTTTGTAGTATGGACCTCCTAAACAAATTTGGCATGGACAAAAAGTTCCTTCAACTTAATGTTGTTCATATTTGTGGCTTTGACAATGTTAGTAGGCAACCACTAGGGATGATCACATTACCTATTGAGGTTGAACCTGTAGTGTTGCCTACCTCTATCCATATCATGCAAGGACCCCTTCCATACAATATTCTCCTAGGGAGACCATGGATTCATTCTATGAAATAAGTCACATCTACCCTTCACTTTACAATGAAATTTGAGTATAATAACAAGATATACATGGTTGATGCAGATGAACAAGCTATGAATCAACTAATCACAATATTTACAAATCCCTCAATCCTTTCATTCCTATATCAAAACTTGAACCTATACAGGTTGATGCTAATTGTTCACCTACAACAAAACTCTTTCGTGATAATTGGGGTTCGTTAGATTCTACACCTCCTTTCAATAGAGTTTCAAAAATATCACCCTTGTGGTCCCAAGAGTCATATACAAACAATTCATTCTCAAACACAAGTTCTAGTAACGATTGGGGTTTCACACCTACCTTTAAGGGAGAGTGCAAAATATCACAATCTCAACCAAAAAACCTTTTGTTTTATTCACCCAACTTAGTTCTACAAAATTACCCCATGGTGGTGATGGGGGCTATGTAACTCCCATCCCTCATGAAGGAATGACACATAACATTAAAAAGGATTTGTGTTTTTGTAAAGAAACAAATCCTTCTCAGAAGCATAAACTTCCTTCATCTAACTTGGAAGATTGTTATGGTATCATATACAATCTCCCTCCTACACATGGATGCAATGAACACATAATGAAAACTGACATATCATACTCTTTCAAGAAAGATTAAGGGTTATCTCCCTTATCTCCATCTAAGACTTTAAACAATAAAATTCAACATCTCAAGGAGTGCGGTGCTCTTCCTTGTATTGGAGCACCTAATTCCTTTACCTAATACTTACTTTCATCCATTCCAAGCTCACCTTTTTTCTGTACTAAGTGGGGTAAAGGGGTTAAGTAGCCTTGTCTTTGTATGTCACTTGTTTTTGTCTCTTTTTTTTAGTCGTTAACCTTTCATGAACATATAAGAGCAAGCTTGGGATGTGGATGACACATCTTAAGTTGACTCGCATGTGACATACTTATTCATGGTGTAGCTCCATGTTGGGAAAATTGTAGGACATCTCAAAAAGAAACATCTAAGAATAGCAGTGCCTTCGATAATTTTATTTCCATCAGATTTCCTCAAAGGCACTACTACTATGCCATAAAGCAAAAACAGGCACAGTTCATTTCCCACATTGACCCTTAGAGATAAATTCATGCTTATCTAGTTTCAACAACACCATTAGAAAATTCAACAAATAGAACCAGCAACCATGATAGATGAGACAAAATACATGAACACATAGATATATGTGGGGAAAAACCATTTTGGATAAAAAAACCTCACACTCCAAAATCCCAAATCACCATTGTATTATTCAACAACAAAATACAATTACAATACAATATCAGGCTCACAACCTTTATAGAGTTTACATCTTGTTTCATTCTAGAGAACATCTGACAACTCAAACCCTCGAGACCATCTCACTAAGCGGGATACATCTCATGACTACATAGCCACACAACTCAACCACCAGCCTCTCAACCTCTCAATCACATAGTCGCTCGATCTTCACCTTTTGAAAGATTTATCTTTGCCACAGTGTCACAACCACTCAATAGACACTTAGGTTCTTAGTTGTCTGCACCCAACATCTTGTCCTTTTTTCTTGCATCCAGCCTCTCAGCCTGCATCCAGAATCTTGGCCTCCACAGCTTATTCGGTGACTAGCCAACCGACCTCTATGCAGCCTTTCGGCCTCTATGCATCATCTTGGTCTCCACCTGGTAGCCTCATCCAATACTCGGCCCTTCATCCTCACACCCAACAGCCACACCTCCTGGTTACTGCCACTCATAGTTGTCGCTACTCTCTCTGCTCCAAGCATCAAGATCTGGGAGAGTCCCCTCAGCCTTCACTACATCTGGCCTTTCAGCCTACAGATCAGTCGGCTTGACCAATGTTGACCTCCGCTCTGACAAATCTTTCACAAGAGACACCAAACTACCTCAAGATATTTGTGTCTATTACTCCTAGACCATGCAGCTACCGTTCCCCTTAGGGTTTCACCTTGATCCATACACCATCATGAAATGTTGTCCATCGGATAGGCATTCAAACAAATCTCCACCATCAAGCTTAGGGTTATCCAAAATTCCCACCACTCTATCACAGCCAAGACACAACACCCTCGTAGTGTGGTGGTTACTACACCACACCACTACTCTATCACAGCCAAGACACAACACCCTTGTGGTGTGGCAGTTACTACACCACACCACCGCACTACCGCAATAAAGACACAACACCCTTGCGGTGTGTCGGTTACTACACCACAAGATCCTCCAAGATTCACTGAGTCAACCATCGAGCACATGGGCCCACATGCCATCTATCCTCCACGTTATCACCACTTGTTGGCTTTTGACACAGTTCACCATCCTATTGGGTAACACATTCGTCGGCAATTGGAAACCAACCATCACTTTCCAACTGTCAACTCTCCATATTCTGCTTGCCGTGATGACGGGTCCAACGTCAAAACATGCATCCACCGCATGTACAATTCCAGAGCATCAAAATGGAATCTACAGTATTCTCAATAAGTCTTCCAAAAGAGACTTAAATATTAACTCCCAACACTCCAGGTGGTCCCTACATCCCTCGGCATCCAAGTCACTGTCATACACTGACGTCACCCAAGACACACGTACACCACTTGTGCAATTCCATAGAATCAAGATGGGAATCTACAATATTCTCAACAAGTCTTGTAGAAAGACTTAAATATTAATTCACATCCCTCAAGTGGTCCCCACATTTGTTGACAAAAGGATCACTCTATTGCTTGAAACCCGAACTTCACAACCTCCAGTCGGAGGTTAGGATTTTCCCAAACCTCGCAACAAGCTGACGTTGTCGCCTAGCTGGGGAAAACCCAAACACCATAACCTCCACTAAACGTTAGGAAACTCCCAATCACCATGAAAATTAAGGAGACCGGCCATTCAGGAAATTAAGAAACTTTTGAACACCGTGATAAGGTTCCAAGGCTAGAACCTGCAGTGATCCTACGAAAAACTTAGGCCGATGAAGGAGGAAAACATAACTACTTCAAGAAGCGATCAAGCTAGTAATTTGAGTCACATTTCTCAACAATCTACCACTTGATCAAGAACATACTGGCTCCTTCCAAAGCAAACACCAGAATCTTAAATAGTGCTTTTGTACTCCAACCAAGACACCTACAATGACATCCAAGATGTCTGCCAATTCAAGAAATAGTTTCAGCCATCCACCACAAGAAAAAGGAACAAGCCAACGTGTATATGCACCAGTCTCAAGAACACAAGCATCAGATCCTACAGAAGAAAAAGGGACCAACTCTGCCACCACTCCATCGTGCTCATGAGCTATACAAAAGCAACACAACATCAACTTCAAAGCTCTCAACCTGAACTTATAAGTGAATCCATCCTCTAGAAAACAAGATAGAACATCAGCTAGAATAAAAACTAGAAAACTAGTTGCTCCCATCCAACTAATCAACCCACACAACTAAAAATAGCACCCACAACACATGCTAATCCATCCAATCACTCATACTTCCAAGGTATCAACATCAGTAAACTCATGCCAACAACACAACCAACCCATCAACTGCAAAAACAAGCTCCATGTGCCAACTAGTTGAAGAAGACAAAGCACAACCAAGAACTCCCACTGCATTGGTAACACCAAAACTGAAAGATCAAGGCATATAACAAGTCTACCAATAGCATCCCATAGAGAGTGTAAACATGTAGTTTCAAGGAACCATCCACAATGATATGCACATCATGTAGTTGTAGAAAATCCTCCTACATACACCTCTAAATTCCAATTGTGTTGCCTTATTCTCCATGTATCCATGAGCACCTACAACCAATCATCTCATTTTAAACTCCAAATGCAACACTGCACCATCATGAAGTTCTCAAGCATATGACCAATGCACCCAATACACAAAGAACCACTAGACCATTGTCAAATCTCCTTTCATCAAAACTAGGAACTTATCATGACAACATGATCTACACATCCCCCTTAGGAGATCCCATGCTCTAGGTGAACATACAATGGTCTCAAGAGCAATGCATCATGCCAAAACTCTAATGCACAATCAAGAGTATACCATGACATGGAACAAAACAAACTCTAAACCAACATCACCTATCAAGCACCGCCAAAAACTCAACCAAAGACTCCAAGAGTCCTACATGGCTCCAAGATGTTACACATCTTCAAATAGTGTCCATGCAAATGCAAAAGAACCCTTTTGTAGCAACAGGATCTAAGAGTCCCTTCTAGTAACATCTGCAACACTAAAGAAGATCATTCACCACCACATGATGAATCCGCAGTCATTGCTAAAGCTCCCACTGAACCGTGACACCAAGCTTTCCAAGCATCATGACCAAACATCTGCTAAACTAAAAATCCTCTAGGTCCGCAACAGTAACACGTCCAACTGACGACAATTTCAAGCAGCACCAAGATCTCCAAACCAAGCAGACCAAACCCCATCACTGTCATAGGCTTACACAAGGAAGTGTATCTAAGCTATATGTGACATCGTGATACATGTGCAACAAGTCCCCATAACCAACTATTCGGGTACTCCACACCATCCATCCTCTTATCTCAAAGAAGCTACACCAATGCACAAGTGACCACAAACAAGGCCAACGAACAAGTCTACACCAACATTGAATCAACCTTGTGGATATAGACAGTCCACATTCGAGTTGTCTCACAGAAAACATGTAGGTAAAAATAGCCCACAACATTGCACAACCCATAGATTCATTCAACAGAAACATGCAAACCCATCATCGCACTGGAAACTAAAAAATTGAGATCTCAAAGAGAACAACAACATAGACTACATGACTCAAACACCAGATCAAGCCCAAATCCAATTTTCCAATCACATCCACTACTCAAGCACCATAGTCAAGGAACCCACAAGCACCACCACAAGAATGTTGAGTGAAAAGTCATGTACCAACACTCTCGTGCAGAAAAGACATCACACCTCCTCAAACTATGTTGAACTACAACTATCTCATCTAGTCACACCCAAAATCCAGGGTCTAGAAAATAATTTAACAGTAGCTCCACATAACCCCAAGTTTTGCTTGACCGTGTAAAACCTGCAAAACCATAGAGCCATGCAAGTAAAAATAGCAGTTCAGGAACTCCAAGTCCATTTCAAGCCAACTCCAAAACAACCCACATGCACATGCATCTGAGAGATGGGCTATTACAGAAGCTTCTAGATCATCCAGTGATCAACTCCATAACCTTCTTGTAATCATGGTATAGAGAACAATGCCTTCAATACTAGGTCAAAGCACCCAACACAAGCACAATACTCCATGGCTGAAAAAACAACCCAAGCATCTCCATACCAATAGGGAGCCTCTCACACAGCAACCAGTATGAACCACACTCTGCTGCAACACAACCTTAAGCATAAACTCACACCCCTTGCATCAAGGTCATCTACTGCCAACTCACAAGCTTCAGGTCACATCATATGACCAAATCAAGTCTCTCCATCTTCACCATCTTCCATGTTGTGTGTTGTCTCAAAAACTAAAGCAAGAAATTCCACTCATCAAAGGATCAAAACATCAGCCAATTCCTTCAAATTTCCTCAAGCCCAAGACTAAGAAATCTTCACAAAAGGAATACCTAGAACAACACACTAGGAAGAAAAACACATCCTTGAAGAAGGATCTGATACCACTTGTTGGTATCAGCGAGTCCTAGACTCCATTCTTCCTGCAGTCACACCACTCTGATACCACTTGTTGGTATTAGCAAGACTTCGTTTCTCTGATACCACTTGTTGGGAAAATGGAAAGACATCTCAGAAAGAAACATCTAAGAATAGCAATGCCTTCAGTAAATTTTTTTCATTAGATTGCCTCAAAGGCACTACTACTATGCCATAAAGCAGAAATAGGCACAATTCATTTCCCACATTAACACTTAGAGAGAAATTCATGCTTATCCAATTTGAACAACACCATTAGCAAATTCAACAAACAAAACCAACAACCATGAAAGATGAGACAAAAGACATGAACACATAGATATACGTGGGGAAAAACCCTTTTGGGTAAAAAACCCCACTCCAAAAGCCCAGATCACCATTTTATTATTCAACAACAAAATATAGTTACAATAGAATATCAAGCTCATGGCCTTTATAGAGTTTACATCTTGTTTCATTTTGGAGAACATCCAACAACTCAAACCCTCAATACCATCTCTCTGAGTGGGAGACATCACATGGATACATAACCACATGACTCAACCACTGGCCTCTCGGCCTCTCTATCACACAGTCGCTCGACCTTCACCTTTTGCAAGATCCATCTCTACCATAGCAGTCACAACCACTCAGTAAAGACTCAGGTTCTCAACCAGTCCACGCCCAGCATCTCGGCCTCTCTGCTTGCATCCGGCCTCTCGACCTGCATCCAGTATCTCAGCCTCCATAGGTTATTCGATGCCCATCCAACCAACCTCCACGCAACCTCTCAGCCTCCATGCATCATCTTGGTCTCCACCTAGTAGCCTTGGCCAGTACTCATCCCTTCAGCCTCGCACCCAGTAGCCACACCTCCTGGTTACCGCCGCTCTCTTTGCTCCAAGCATCAAGATCTGGGAGAGTCCCCTTAACCTTCGCTACATCTAGCCTTTCAGCCTATAGCTCAGCTTGACCAAGGTCAACCTCTGCTCTAACAAAGCTTCTGTAAGAGACACTAGACCCCCCCGAGAGATTTGTGTCTCTATCGCTCCCAGACCATTCAACTACCGCACCCCTTAGGGTTTCACCTTGAGCCATACGCCATCATCAAATTTTGGTCATCAGATAGGAACTCAAACAAATCTCCATTATCAAGCTTAGGATTCACCAAAATTCCCACCACTCTACTACAGCAAAGACACAACACCCTCACAGTGTGGTGATTACTACACCACAGGCTCCTCCAAGAGTCACTGAGTCAACCATCGAGCACATGGTCCCACATGCCAATTCTCCTCCACATCATCACCCCTTGTCATCCTTCAACACGGTTCATCATCCTACCAGGTCCCACATCTGTTCGTAGTTGGAAACCAACCTTCACTTTCCAACTGTCAACTCTCCTTCATATTTCGCTTGTCTCAATGAGGGGTCCACCAAAATACGCATCCACCGCATGTACAATTCTGAAGCATCAAAAGGGAATCTACTATATTCTCAATAAGTCTCCCAGAAGAGACTTAAATATTAACTCCCAACACTCTAGGTGGTCCCCACATCTGTCAGCGTCCAAGTCACTGCCGTACATTGACGTCACCCAAGACATGCGTGCACCACTTGTGCAATTCCAGTGAATCATGATGGGAATCTACAATATTCTCAACAAGTCTTGTGAAAAGACTTAAATATTAATTCCCATCCCCAAAGTGGTCCCCACATCCACCGACAAAAGGATCGCTCGTCACCTAAAACCCGAACTTCACAACCTCCAGTTGGAGGTTAGGATTTTCCCAAACCCTATGGCAAGCTAACGTTGTCGCCCAGTCAGGGAAAATCCAAACACCGCAACCTCCACTAAAGCTTAGGAAACTCCTAATCACCGTGAGAATGAAGGAGATTGGCCAGTCGAGAAGTTAAGAAACTTCTGAACTCCACAACAAGGTTCCAAGGTTAGAACTTGTAGCAATCCTACAAAAAACACAAGCTGATGAAGGAGGAAAACATAACTACTCTAGGAAGCGATCAAGCCAGTAATTTGAGTCACATTTCTCAACACTCAATTCAAAAACACTTGGCATAGGGGCTTTCCAAATTGGCTCTCATGTATTCTTTCTTGTTTACATTTTTCCTTTTCTACTTTAAAGTAATTGCTCACAGTATGATGTGTAGCAATTCCTTTAAAGTGGTGGCATACATTGGCATTATCCATTTTGCATTTTTCCTTTTTCTTGGTTCTTAGTGTAGCCTTCTTACTTCATATGATGTGTTTTGTTGCTTTGTGGATGACATTGGGTGTAATTTCCTTCATGAGCATGATTTATCTTAGCATATTACATTCCTCTTGGTGGCTTGATGTGACACATTGCATCCCCTAAGTTGCAAATTTGATATCCTTTGATTGGTCCTCTCTTGGAGACATTAGATACAATGTTCCCTAAGTTAAAGACCTTGCACGAACTAAGCAAGACTCCTTTTAACATCTTTTGAATGTTGCATTTTGAATTTGTTATATGGCCACCTTGCATAACATAGATTGCATGCCTGTAGTGTCATCATGTTTGTTCATGAGCTCCAAGCATACGAAGCTTTGCTTGTCTCATGAAGCTCAAAATGTCATTTTCTTTTGTGGTGCCTTATTAAAGTTATCAGGAGGTATAAATTTTGTATGGTTGAGTGAGAAGCCCATTCTGAGGCATGACTTTTCCCCATAGCCACCTACATGTTTATGAGTGCATACCATCCATGAGTGTATGTTTCTCACCTTTTTGGCCTTCTCACCCAGTGGACAGCCATGAGTTTCATCGCCTTAGAGTGAGTATTCATTTATTTTTTTAGACAAACAACCTAGATTTGATCCACAACGGGATGGAAAAATGATCAAAGCTTGATTTGACTCTCTCTTTTTCCTTTTCTCCCTTTCATTCTTTTACATCATTCTCATGTGTGTGTTTCTTGTACTCATGTTTGGTTTTCCATGGGATCTTCATCCTGGGGGCTTGATCATCCCTCTTGATCATTGTTATCTCATCTTGCTAGCATTAGTTCATTAAAACCCCTCTTGATATGCATGTTTGGCTACTTTACTGTGAGTTTGAAGCAGGTTCATCCTCTCACTAAAGTGGGGGCTAAATGTGGACACGGAAAAATTAACCCTTCTACTTCTTCTCATGTTTAGGCCCTCCTAGTGGCTTTGGCTTGCTTTTGCCTAGATTTAATGTTGTAATGTGGTCAACACATTCACATTAGGTCTTGGACCCTCGAGAATCATTAAGAATTCTAGGTTGTCTTGTAAAAACTATTGTAAAGTGTTGTAACCCACTTTCACACTTTTCTAGGACCCTTTTATTATAATTCACCTAAATAACCTCTTTTTATCACTTACCAAGCCTTATTTCAAAGTGTTGTAAAGAGTTGTAACAAACTCTCACACTTTTCTAGGCTTTTCATCACTAATTTGACCCTTTCTTATGTATAAATGACCCCTTAATGCACTTTTTGGCCATACTTAAGTGTATTTAAGTGTATTTTTGAGAATATTCTCGTTAAACAACATTAAATACACTTCAATCCCTGACACCTATTAAAACTACCCTGGTGGGACCAAGTCGCCACCTGGGGCGACTTAGTCCTACTGGGCATAAAAATCAAAATAATTATAATTTTTTGGTGGGATTTTATTCTCTTGACCTTGAGGTCGGCCTGTGATGTTTTATTTTTAGGAAATATTAGAAAATCAAGTATAAATAAAGGGTTTTTCCTCTCATTTTTATCCTAATTCATTCACTTAATTATTCAAGCAATTATCAATAATTTCACAAGCATTCTAAGTACTTTCAAGCATCCATTGGAGCATCTTGTTGCATATCTTCAAATTTCAACATCAAGGGTTTGGTGAGTTTATGGCATTGCATGTTATTTATTCATCATTCTCTCTTTATTTCATTTCATTATCTAGGGTTTGATTACCAAATCAGGGTTTGACCAAGGCAAACCCCTATTCTCTAACCCTTAACCCTTTTTCCCCTCTTTGCATGTGTGTTTTGCAAGTCTTGTATGCATATTTTTCAAACAGTTTGGTGTCAAAAAGTGGTCAAAAATCCATCAAATTTACTCAAGTCAACAAATCCCTAATTGAAGCTTGAAGACCTCTTTCAACCCATTTTGTACAGAATCTAAATCGGACACCTGTCAAGAAGGGAAGTGCAGATAGAAAGCTACAGAATCCTGTCCCAAATTTTCTAAGATTCCTAGGTGGACTAAGTCACCATCTATGTTTAATTAGTCACATTGTTAGGCCTAAAAAGTGGTTTCTGCATTTTCGGATACCCATTTGGTAGATTCTTGTTCCAGTGGAATCTCCCCGAAATAGGATTAAGTCGCCCAACTTGGTCTAAGTGTCCCTATTGGCTTCAACATCAATATCTTTAGGATTCCAAAACCTCTCTACATCAAACTTCAATTTCTAGGTGCACCTCTCCAATCTTGTTTAATTTTGTTATTGTTTACTTGCATTCTTAGGTCATTTTGCATACATCACTGTGTTTTCAAACAACTTGCATATCTTAGGTTTTTCTTTAATAATCATCTTTCTTTTTCATTTTATTGCATTTAGACATTGTATTTAGGCATATTACATCCATCCTTGCTTTGATTTTGAGTGTAGACATTTCCCATTTTGTCCTATCTTTCTCCTTTTAGGTGAAAAACCCTAGAAGTATTAGAAAGCCATTGGGTGCCAAAATCTTTGTTTACAAATATAATCTTCTAAATTCAAAAAAATCCTTATTTCTTTCCTTTTGAATTCCCATATCATGTTTTGATACCACTTGTGATGAAATTACTTGCATAAGATAATAAAAGATAATATTAAATAAGATGCAAGTGCTTGATAATAATAAGCCACTTTGAAGGGGTTACCTCTAATAGTTTTTAATAAGAATAGAAAACTTAATAGACTAACTAAAATATCCTACATATAGCATACTTATTCCATAGATACCACTAGGCCAGTTCCTAAATACCTATATAAAACTATAATGATAATAGAACTTAATTAAAGGTCATGTTATCCAAATTTTGACTACACATATCACATTGTATGTTATAGGTTAAGGGTATAACACTTGGAACCACCAATTTATTTGTATTAAGGTGGATCTCTACTTTTATCTAAAATAATATGTGTGTGTTTGTGTGTGGCATAGGAAAAAGTATCCCTTTTTCTTATTTGTTTGGGCCCTTCTTGTTAAACTAATCTTAATGGTGCCTTGATTTAGTGTTGTAATGTGTTTGACACATTCACATTAGGTCTTGGGCCCTTGTGAAGTAATGAACTTTAATGGTACCTTGCTAAGGTGTTGTAAAGTGTTGTAACACACTTTCACACTTTTCTAAGGTTTTATTAATTAACATAACCTAATAAATCTCTTTTTAACCTTAATCATGCCTTATTTAAGGTGTTGTAAAGTGTTGTAACACACTTTCACACTCTCCTTTGGTTTTCATAAATAATTGGACCTCCTTATGCCTTAATTGGCCTTATTTTGCATCCACAAGCCTCATTTAATGCATCTTTTTTAGGACAATCCTGACATAAATCAACATCCAATCATAATTCAAGTGTTTTTCAGGTTGTATGGCCCATATTTAGATCTGGGACTCATTCACCACCTTGGGTGTATGAGTCCTGCCTAGGTTTTTGGGTCCCAAACCTAGTTTCACACCTTTCTAAGCTTTTTTAAAAATGGTCCCATAAATTATTCCTAATGGGACTCATTTGCCACCTTGGGTGACTGAGTCTTGTCTAGTCCAAAATTAAAATTAATTCAAATTTTTGGCAAGATTTTATCCTCTTAGATTTGATGTCGGCTTCTAGTGTTGTAATTTTGGGAATTCTTGCATAATTAAGTATAAATGCAAGATTCTTTCACTCATTTTTACCTAATACTTTTGTGAGAGCATTCATAATAGAAAGTTTGAGTTCAAAAGAGCATTCAAGAGCATTCAAGGGTATATTATCAAGCATTTTAGAGCATTCTTCAAGCATCAATCATCATTTCAAAGTATTCATGCATCATGTTTGTTTTTGAGCTAACAATTATGATGTAGCATTTTATGATTCAAGCTAGCATTCAATTCAAGATCTATCCTATTCAAGCAAGAGTCAAGATCCAAATTCATTGGATTCATCTCACACATGTTTGCAACATCTTATTGATAGGGTTTGGTGAGTTGCAACATCATATCTTGTTCATTCATCATTCTCCATTCCTATTTCATTGTATTTCAAGGTTTGATTACCAAAATGGGGTTTGACCAAGGTAAACCCCTCTTCCACAAAAAAAAAACATTTTTCCCTCTCTTTCATGTGTGATTGGAAGGTTTAGATTGAAGATACATTGAAGAGAAAGTTTGAAAAAAGTTGTCAAAGTTGTCACCTTGCATTGGAGATACTTGGATAACTTCTATAGGTTACAAATCAGGGTTTCAAATCTGAAAATCAACGTGGAAGCATAGAGCAGACCTGAAGACCAGATTTAGACCTTGAAGCTTCAGAAAACCCTAATTGGAATGATTCGCCACTTCTGGCGTATGATTCCCAGTTCAGGTCAAAATTCATATTTTTACAAATTCATATATCCATTTGCCAGATTCTTTTTTCTACACAAAAACCCAAATTTAGGACTAATTATCCCAACCTGGCATATGATTCCCAGTTAGCATTAAATTCAATATTTTTAGCATTTCAGAGTTGTAATCAGTCATCTACAAATTCCTAGGTGCATACATTCCATCCTGTAGCTTTATGTTTTTTTTTAAATACTTTTCTAGGTCATTTAGTGAAGCATTGCATCATATTAGGGTTTAGTATTACATCTTGCATTTCATTTGTCTTTCCAAGCCCTAACTTGGTGGTGAACCCCTCATTAGTCTATAATTAGACCCTAGGACAACCCTATTGTACGATCTATTTCCCCTTTCTTCATTGGATTGAGATCTCTAGGGTTTCCTTGAATGAAACTTGAGGGAATTAGGTCTAGGTCTCTAAACAGGGAGTTTGTGTTCCACCTCACAAGAGGTGGAACACATATTTCCATTGTTTCAATATATATATATATATATATATATATATATATATATTGAAACAATAGAAATATGTGTTATATATATTCAATTTGGTACCCTTCACTCTTTCCAAAAGGTGACCTACATTAATCTCCCAAACTATATACTAAATCCTCTAGGGAATACTCCATTATTCATGTGTTGGATGATTTTTGAGGGATTATGTCCCTAAAAAAAATATCCAGTATCTTAATAATCTCATATCCATGGAAGAGTTGGATGAAGCTCTTAACTACATGGCTACTAAGAAAATCCTAGGAATCTAGATGAATTATTAGTGTAGAGTTTTAAAAATCCATATGAAATAATATCATAGAATGTTTATATTATATTTATAGTGAAGATATATGGAAACTAAGACTTTGGATCTTGTTATCAATCAACCTATATTTTTAAATCATTAGCTCTTATAATCAATCCTATCACCTAGGAATTGTAAGCCCAAAGAAAAATAGTTTCCTTAGAGAATGTTTGATTATTGATAATTTGGTCCTTTCAAAAGATATAGCCAAGAGGGCCTACTAATTTTCCTATGATTCCTTGATCATTGATGGGCCTTATAATTTCCACCTTAAATTAAATTTATTTTCGTGTTCTAGTGATATTTCCAGACATTTCCATAATATTTCTAAAACTCTATGTTTAATTCATAAAGCACTAAACTTAATTATTGATAATTTGATCAATATTTGCATATGTATATGATTATTTCTAAGTTGTGATGTTATGCTATGATGAATTGTATTAATTGTAATGTATAAGTATTTTTTTGAAGAAACTAAGATGGCATGCAACAAGAAGGAAGTAGGAGCCTGTAGCTGATGGACTTTCATTAGCACATAGCCACAAGAATTGATATGTGTAGCTAAGGGATTACTGATAGATTTTCATCGTTGAGTAAGCCACATCTGAAGGAATCAAAGCATTCAAATTATACTTTTTCCACCAAATAACAACACTATCATAAAGAACAAAGACTCTTTGATAATGAAAATTATATTTTATTGCATGATTCAACAACTTGTTTTTGCATGTATATAGGATTAGTTTCTTCATCCTAGTTAGAAGAATCACATTAGGACTTTACTTATAATTCTTCATTTTGTGTCTTCATGATGGAATAATCCTCTTCCTATTTTACAGGAATGAGTCAACATTTTTAATTGTGAGTTTAAATTGTTTATAGTAGTTAGAATCAGTTCTAGTCTATATATTGTAAGATGTATGGATAGAATGTAAAAGTGATTATTTCAAACATGTGTATCTTTCTCCTTTCGACAATAATAAAAATATATCTTCTTTCATATAGCTTTGCTTTAATTGTGCATGAGGAATTGGTTGATCGATAGTTCAATAATTTAAGAGAGTGAGACTACCCCAAGCAAGGGCCTACTTGAGGTATGTTGCAACTTTTTTATTAAGAGTTAGTAATTAGTTCTTTAATATTCTATATTAGATTGTTAAGTAGTTGCTTAAATAGTTCATGTTTATCACTCATATCAATCATTGACCAATGTCAACCATAGAACCTATATTTGAATCTATAGCATGTAGTGCAATTATAGTATGGTTTTTTAGTTATTTTTTAATATAAATTTCTTTTAAATTCAATAAATTTAATTTCTATACTCAACTTCCTAGGAAACTCCTAGAACTCATCAGTCATACATACAACTTACTGTTATCATCTCAAGAAATGTGTCCCTATTGTGACAATTAAATTTAATCTCTTATGACTAATAGTTGCTTGATAAGGGGTGATTCAATCCATCAAGTAGAAGTGCATGACAACTTCTCCATATTATTAGTTGATAAGTGAAGACATACATTCATTAATTTGGACTTTGATAAGGTATTTTTTTTATAAGATGGTCACTCATCCCCAATATTTTGAATTGGTTAGGCTTTGGTCATAACTAACTAGCCACATCAAAATCCTATTCACCTAGATGATAATACCAAATTAGTAATCAATGGGTCTCCTTCCCCATAGTTCCCTCTTGAAGTTCAATATTGCAATCCTAATCCATGCCTTATTTCCTCTATGTCCTTATGTTTGATTCCCTTGATGCTCTATTGTAGCATGCCCTCTCAAGCTACCTCATCAAATTTGTTACTCTTCCCAACAATGTTATTGTTCTTAATTTTAATTTTTCTTAATGATAGTATGTTTTTCATCTAAAACTATAGTGAATAAATAACCAATACCTTGGATTCTATTGGATTTTATTATTTAATTTCTAGATCTTACCTTGTTGAGTGCGAGATTGAATTTTTTATAATTAAATCCAAACCTCAATCCACATGGATACGAGCTAAATGGGATGGATTCAAACATGGTAAAATTACCAAATATTTTGGAATCCCATTTGGACAGTTGATCTCTCTTCAATACATGTGGAACTAGTTCATCAAGATAAAAAAAAGCTAAAAAGGATAAATTATAACAAAAAAATCCTTGCCATGGCTAGTAGAATACAAGTGACAAATAATATCCTTTTAGAAGTCCATGTCTATATAGATCATCGTGATGGATCCCATTGAAGTATTGCTAGAAGAAATCAGCTCAATTAATTAGAGGCTTCCTCTAGGTTAAGTGGGGAAATAAGAAGGGAAAGCTTACCACCTCCTAGTTTTACTACATATAACCTATGGACAAATGAGGCCTTGGTCTCATTGACCCTTACTCTTATGGTGTATATTTTATAGATAAGTAGACTATTCAAGCCTTGGAAGGAGAAATACCTTAGAAATATCTGGTTAGATATAGCAAAACTAATTGTACTAGTAATTTTTGTAATAATGCATGGATTGGAGAGATAAGATCCTTCTTCTCTATTTTGAAAGGACCAAGGTTTTTCCCCCTTCAATAGCATATGGAAGGCTTAGAAAACATGATTAATCTCTTAAATATGAGTTAATCTTCTCCACCTCCTCTATATGGTGGAACAAATTGATTCAAGTGAATGAAACCCCCTTGGGATCCATCCTCAAATTTTAGAAGAAAATATCTCTTCAAAAAGGGTATCTAAGTGTTCAAATACCTATAGGAATTACCTAACTCAAATGGTGGAAAACCTAGCCTCATCTTAAACAAGATTTTAGTATCAACAAATCTAATAGTCATTCCATTATTGATATCCAACATCTTTTTCATCCTTTCCTCACTATCAAGCTCTTTTCCTTCTATTAGTATAACTTTGTAAAGGATCAGTGGTGGCCTTAATCCTATAGTATCAATTTATTCCCCCTTAATGATATTTACAGAATATTCCTTCCCAACCACTTATTTTCTAACCAACTCATTAATATATGTAAATGCAAGCTCAATTATTTCAAATTTAAGAAGTGCATCCTTCAAATATGGAAGTCCAGCATTGAATCTTAGTCTTAAATAATCACCTAGAATCTCCTTAATGTCAAACTCTTAGCAGGGTCTCATTTGAGATTCCTTTACCTCTCCCCACATGCCCTTTCTACAATAAGTAGAAAGATATCAATCATGCCTTCTGGTTTTTTAAAATTTCTAAAAATATTTGGAATTCCATTAAGACTACCCTCTTCTCTCACAACTAGTCTTGGAATTCTATAGTTTTGGTCTTGAAGTCTCATATAATTATATTGTTAAATCTTGTAGATACTTGCCACTATTAATTTCAATTGTAAGCATGTACATATGGAAACAATTTCTTATTCATGTATCCTTATGAAGTTCAAATGTAATCTCTCTAATGTAAAATTTCTCTATAGAAGTCAATTTCTTCTTCTCTCATGTAGGACCAACTAAATGTTAATAAAGAGTTAGAAAAGAAAGTTCAAATTCTTTAAATCAAGCTTTGCAAAGAAATAATGGCTAAGAAGATTGATTAGCGATATTTCTCAAAAAACAAGCAAACTAAACACTATCAATCAAACTCTCCACATTGAAGAATGGATTAATAGGGCCAATTAAAATTATCTATGCAATATACTTGAGCCACTATCAACTATCTTGCCAACTCTACAAGGTATAAAACTGAATAGCCAATGATGGAAAAATTTGAGCTCTAGCTCACAATATTATCTTTGTTCCATTTTTTGAAACTTGTGTGGTATGTAATGTGCTTAAACTCTTGTGGCACTTAATGATTATTTGCATATTCAAACTATGTTGTCTATGTTGGATAGTAGTTATCCATGATGTAAATATTATTCCTATTATTTAAAATCCACTATTGAAAAGGTATATTCCCTATTCTATAAAACCTACTATATGTATTGACAACACTTTCGAAACCATTGAACTACTACTTCTACTAGGTTTTTTGTGCACTGCTCTTCCTTGTATGAAAACTCCTACTCTAGCGACTGAATGGTGATAGGAAGTCACTTACCTCCAATCTCCTATGTAAATGGTTCCAATAGACTACAACAATAGTAAAAAATTATTCTTGATGTCTCATGTCCATGGCCCTAACCCCTTCTCATGATGCTCCTATGACCTGTCCAAAATGGATGGTGTTGGGTGTAACTATAAGAATATTTTAACCTGTGGCAACCAAGTAAATGGTGGTGATGGTTTGAAATAAATGGAAAAATATCCATTGGTGGAGGGTTTTGTTCCCCTGTGAATGGCCTTCTAGGCATAGGATTGGATAAGGATGCTCAAGGGAATGCCTACATGGGCAAGACATTTTTACCACAAAATTTGACAAAAAAAATTCCTTCCTCTCCTAGCACATCCAACTATCAGTGTAACCCCCTTTATTTTCAACAATCTGAAGCGATTTCGAAGATTAGTTTAGAAGGGGCTATCTACGATAGGGAGGCATTTTTGTAAGAACATACCCTCATATGTAGATTCACAAAGACTCAAAATTATGTGACCTCCACACCTGGATCTCTAAATACTAGAAGGATGGTATGGAAGAATAAGTAAGCATTTACCCCTACATGAGGGGATTTTTATTTTGGAATTTAACTCCTTTGAAGACAAGGATAAGGTGTTGGAGAATGGGCCATGTTCCCTCAATGGAAATTTGTTATGCCTAATACCTTGGTTCCCATTCTTAAATCAAATACTTTCTCTAATGCATATATGTGGGTGCACCTACCATATCTTCCCTTGCATTTTTGTGAATACGAGAGCTTGCAAGTCACTGGTAGTGGTTTAGGAAAGTATTATTGCATCTCTAAGGAAACAGTTAATTTTATTGGCTCAGCTTGTGCATGATTATGCATTGAAATGGACCTCTCCAAAGGTCTTCTTGTTGAGATATCCCTAAAGGTGGGAAACAAAAGGTGGCGCCAACCTATAGATTATGAAAGTTCCTTTTAGGTGCAGGAGATGATTTTCAACATATTGTCACACTACTCTACATTGTAAAAAGTTAGCTCATAGCAGGGTGTTCAGGCCTCAAGCTTCAGGCCCACCTAGTGGATTGGGGTGGAGCCTAACCATTATGCCATTACACCAAAGGCCTAAAATATTGTGGTAGCCTCACTGGCTCTAGTGGATGCCATTCCTAAATCAATTCATCCCCATTATATAGACTTGTGAGTCCCATCTACAAGCACTCTACAAGAGGATAATTCAAAATGCAATATCGCAAAGGCCTCATCAACCATTCAGAGAATGTTATTTCTAAGGTTTTTCCTTTCATGGACTTCTCAATTTCTCTTGCGTCTATAGATACAATTGATCCTGGTGGAACAAGGGAAAAAAAACTCAAAACACAGTGGTCTCCTCTTAGATAGAACAAGAATGGATAAAATTCAAGAGGAAGAAGACCCCCCTTCAAAATCCAAACATCATATGATGCTTAGATCAGCAAAGAAAGCAAATTGTTGTGAAAATTTGTATGATTATGATGCACCCCCATTAAAGGGTTGATGTGAATCATTTTTTTTATTTTGATTATATTTATATGGAAATGGGCCCCTTGTCCACAAATTATTGAGAAAAAAAACCTACTATATGTCAATACAATATCTTTTGAGTAAATATACCAATCCATTTTTTTTCCTTTCATGTTTCTCATTAGGTAAAATACATCTTTTTTTGTCATTTTTATTAGCTTTTCCCATTAAGGGAATTTATTGTACAAAGTTTTAAAGACAAAAAAATAACAATATTTTTCATTATCTATTGCACAAATGCGCTCATGTTTACATTATGTTGACACAAATAAGTCATTCTTACTTTTGTAATAAGTTTATATCATTATTACACACTCTATCTTCCATTATTACATCTTGCATGATATGATTATTCTTCTATGACATGATGGCACTTTTATGATCACAGTATTATGATTATCCTTTAATATTAATATCAAATGAATAAATCTACTAAATATTTAGTCTCACTGATTGGATTTCCCACTTGATAGCATTTGTAGATTCTATTTTTATTTTGAGAAAGTTTTTATATACATTGTAAATCATTCTTCATTATCATACAGAAATATTGTTATATTGGAGATGTTCACAATATAATTCATTGTCAGTGGTATATATTTTGTTGATGTTCATGTATGATAATGTTTATCAATGTAACTATCTATCATGGTTACTACATGATGTATTTATATACTTTTGGACTTACATGATTTATCATTTGTATAAAACTTTGTTCCCATATTTGGCCAGGGGGAAAATAGAGGTAATTAATATTTTTCTCACTCTATGAACCTTAAGGATGCTATAATTTTACTTATATATAGGCCAATCATGTTGTCATACCTAGCCATTATATATTTTATCCTCTCATCGAATCAAATTTATCACAATGTATGCACTCAATGTGACGAGGGACATATCACATCTTATTTCTCTATCAAAATTTGCATGAATTCATGCATGCATAGTTTAATAGGGCTAAATCAGTTCCAATTCCTAAACCCTACACACCATGTTTTCATTTATTATGGTCATGGCATGTAGGTTTGATGGAAACACTAGTTCCAAGTCCTTGAAAACGCTACATATCATGTTGTCTCTCTTTGGTTGATACTTTTATAGACTAAGGGGACCACAGTAGTTCCAAATCTTTTAAAACCATATAAAATACACAAAGAATCACTCCATCCTTATACCCCTTGACATAAAATACAAGAAATTTTGAATGATTAAAATTCTTTTTATCTTTATGTTTGGTTCATGTGCTACTAACAATTTACCATATGCATATGTACATATTTGGAGATGTAACTCTACCAACACAAAGGGGAACAAGAGACATCATACATTATGCATACTTTTCAAATATAGGTGCTCATTTTAATTTGTATATTATTTATTGTAGCATGCATGATTCATGTAGTTTACATGCATGCCAAAGTGGGGTAAAATGTATAGGATAAAAGAGCATTAATTTTTCCCTTTCCCATTTTGTTTTACAAGTTAATTAAATCATTGTTATAAGATATGTTGTCCTAGTACTCAAATTGATCTTTTTTATGCATGAGCTAATGTAATCATTAAAACATCAACCCATATTAGTCTCCATTATGTTGTACCATATCTCATCTCACTCGCTTCCACATCCTGAAATAGATCATAGTTGTACTACATGTAATGCCTCGAACAAAGTATCAATACAAATATTATTCAAACCCTTTGCTAATATTATTTAGATTTAAACAATTGAACCATATCTAGCATAAACCCATATTTCTTCATGATGTGTACATCATGTGTACAATCCTAATTAATAAAAAGAGTTAGTTAAGAAAGATAATTCTATATTTTTCTTATTATAATGACATCTAAGATTACATCAAGGTGTGTTGTAACAACAATGGATAGAATAGTTGCAACATAAATGACAAAAAACTAAAAATATAATGCTTGAACCTATAATAAAAAACTAAAAATCATACAAATTGATAAAGTTGAAGTCTATGACCAACTAAAAATCATGCAAACTAGATGAAGCTACAAAAAATCATCACTATAAATACCATTCACAACCTACAGATGAGACCATCTTATAGGGACGAAGGGGTTTTTTTCTCTAGCTCACATGAAATCAAAGGGTTTCATCCTCTAATATCCAATAACCTAAGGTTTTTTTGTCCATAGATTCTATCAAATGAACACAGGGGTATGTGTAGAATCATGATGGTCCAAAAAGTGGTGATATGGTGGGTATGTGTAGGGTATGTGGCTAACAACCTTTTTTTTACCCAAAATTAATGAAACGAAAAGGGTTTTTAAAGGAGATTCTCAGCTTTCCACCAATATAAATTATTCTTTAATTTGAATTTAATAGATAATTATTATTAATTTTCTATTTGAATTATGACTAAAGTCCTAATTGATAGGCTAATTGAATTACATCTATAGCTTTCAAACGATATCACATTTTTTGAATCTGAAACATGTGTCACATTCTATGCTTCATAGAATATAGGATTAAAAAAAAGAATGAATTTCATGAATTTTTGACCAAGTTAAGGTGGTTAGACATGCGATTTTTTATATTTTTAAAAAATTGTAATAAAAAATTCATAATTAATTATTTACTTGGAAAAATTACAAAAATATGCATCACATCGAGACATAAGTCCTCTACTTATATCTAAAATCTTATAAAAATGTTATCATTTTATTGTGGTTAGGGTGGTCAAATAGACACCTACTTCTTCTTTTTCCCTAAAATTTAAGTACTACTACATTGAAATTTCAAATTTTCACCAAATAGATTTTTTTTAAAATAAACCTAGTAGTTTAGAAACTACATTCAATTTGCTATAGATTCTATTCTTACACATTTTTCAAATATTATAAATAACTTATTCAAATTTTTACATCAAGTTTCCTAACTCTGATTTTTTTGAATTTTTCACCATTTAAGGGCCTATTTTTTCCATGATGATCCTGCACATACCAACAGATGCTTAGTGTAACATTTACAAGGGGTTTTTTGGTTTAGAATATGCATGATAATATGCCAAATGGATGAATTCACTCTTGATATCCTTCCAATCGATGTATGGTATGAGATCCTACCAAAAGAATGGTTAAGATTTATACAAGGACCAAGGGTAACAAAAAATGCAACCACCACATTAATGAAGCATGGTTTTCATTCACCTCTAGTTCCATGAATATATGTAAAATTATGCCCTTTAAAATTTGAATAATGTTTCTAGGTGGGAGAAATCCTTTTGAATTCATTGCAACATCCAATCTAGCTATTAATGGCATCCTCGATCGTGCAAGGAGGTAGGTGGGAGTGAACAAAGAAAAGTGTAGGATTTTTTAAGTTCAAAGCTTCGAGGTACTTCATGACTCTTACCACTTGTCAGGGATTATATTTCAAGTATGTCATAGATAAATTACCTGTGTAAGGAGACGGTCAAAACTCCAACTCTTATGGGTGACTTAGTCTAAGGATTGGGGAGTCAAGGTTTGGGTAGGAAGCATGCCAATAGGGACGTCTAATACTTTGACAAAGCAACGAAAAAGTGTGGTGTTCAAGAATGTGGCATATGAGATACCCAATTAAGAATGTATTTGCAATTTTGATCTCAATGGGATAAAGGAGTGTAAAGTGTCAAGGGTTCAAGCTTAAGAGTATAGCATACTAGATAACCAAAGAAGATATATTGAACATGTGATCTAAAAGAGATTATGTAGTGTAACACATTTTTTTTAATTTAGAAAGAGGGTAAAAACTTTATTGATATCAAGAAATCAACATTACAAAGAAATCAAGGGCCATAAAGGCACCCACAAGAAATTAGGATCACCAAGTCACCCAGCCAAGACACAAAATGACCACCAAATCTACACCAGCTCCCTTCAACTGAGTCATGTCCTCCAAAATAATCCTCTAAATCTTGGCAATAATCAAGGGATAACTACTCCCATCCCTTAATCTGCTAGTCCCTAGGATGTTCAAAAGCCCACTTCCAAACAATCTGCAACCCTATTCCACTCCTGTGGGATGTGGGTAAAATTTCACCACCTCCAACATGGAACATAGCTACAAAATATGTCAAACAACTGAAGCAAGTTTCCAATTAACCCATTCCAAATTCTACTCATTCAACATATTAACAATGATCTGAGAGTTTGACTCACATATAATCTTACACCAACCAAGAGCATAAGCATGCTTAATATCCCAAAGAATCACTAGCCCCTCCATAAGGTTGTTGGTTTGCTGCCCTTTATGTATGGAGAAAAAGAAAATAACAGAGCCAGAATAGTCTCTCCTAGCTCCACATATCTCCGCAAACCCAGGATTACCCCTAGATGATCCATCAGTATTGATCTTCAAAATGTCCAGTGAAGGAGGAGACCAAATCCCATCCCTCTGAACTTTCTTCTTAGTATGCCTACCTCTTTGAACATAAAAGGAGTCAATAGTCAAACCCTGTAAAACCAATCTATTCACAATCTCATCATCACTCCTTTCCAAAGGAAAATCCACTTCACATTTAGCTTCCACAATCTCTTGAATCATACCAATAATTCTCTGCCCCACCTGTTGAATTGTCAACTTACATCCCCATGAAAAATACTATGATTCCTTTCCAACCATATTTTCTAAAGGATGAAGGCAAGGCCAATGCACCACACAATCTGGAGGAAAGAGGCCTGTGTAGGTGGTCTTCCCAGGTTTCTCCAAAAATCAAGAAGAGAAGAGGCATGAACATAAGGATGCTTCCAAATACCCCACCAAAAATACCAAATAAGCACAGAAAAAGAACAACAAAAGAAGAAGAAGTGAGAAGAATTCTCTTCACTACCTCCGCAAAGAACACAAACTGAGGGGCCCTGGAATCCTCGCTTATGAATATTTTCCCAAATCAAACATTTGTTCCAAGGTAAGGTCCATAGGAAACAATCACACTTACACTATGAGAACTTATTCCAAACATTTTTCAACCATGGGACTTCCAATCCTCCATACATTCTAGTTATCAGCTCCTGATACCCACTAGCCGCCATGAAAACCCCCTAGGTTTCAGACTCAAAGCCAAAATATCCCTATTCCGAAGAGAGATGCATAGTCTACTTGTCAATATATTTTGTAGCTCAACACAATCCTCGCCACTAGCCAGTCACTAGGAGCCTTTCACCTAGACACCTCCATCTACCCAAAAAGGTATGAAGTTTTAAAATCAATCACAACTAGACCAACCAACCTCTAAGAAGTGTTGACACGGATCCTATAGATTAGGATACTTGCTCATAATGGGGGAAAACCCATCCCAAGATTCAAACCAAAAGAGAGCCTCAGACCCCCTATTGTATATCCAAAACAATCCTTCCTTGATCAACTTAGCACCCTTTTTAAGCATATCCCAACTCATAGAACCTTTCCCCACAAGAGGATACCGGGGAATCTCCTCAAATATTTTTGAGATATAATCCTGGCCCAAACATGATCCTGTTCCAAACACCATCTCCAATAAATATTTGCAGACAATTCCAAACCAGTCAGTGACAACTGTTGCAACCCGAGACCACCAAAATACTTCGAACTACAAACAATATCCCATTTCACTAGGCTCCACTTAAAAGATGACAAGCTTCCAGCCCATAAAAATTTCCTAGCCAAAGAATCTAAATCATTAATAAAACCAATGGGAGCCACCTAAAGCATACACCTATAGTTGGGGAGAGCCTACACCACCGACTTAAGAAGTTGAACCCGACCATCGAGAGAAAGAAGTGAGTCCAATGGTTCACCTTCGCATGAAACTTGTCAAGAATATTTTACCAAGATCCCCTAGGGAGGGTACCAGAAGAGATAGGAATTCTAAGATAAGTCAAAGGTAGAGAACCAATTTGAAACCTCAAGATACGAGAAATCCTTTATTGAATGAGCCTCAAAATATTAAATAAGAAAATAGAAGATTTATCCTCATTAATCATCTACCCAGAAAGCTAGATAAATGTCCAAATCCTTGCGGAAATTGGTGGCCTCTCTGACCTTGGCCATGCCCATTAAAGTAATATCATTGAAACAAATTATAGATGAGACTGCTCCAAGATGGAAAACCATTGCCCCATCCCTAGCCTTGGATAAGACCCAGCACCACATTTCTCTTAATTACTCTCCCCAAACCTTCAGCCATAAGAATGAATAAATAAGGAGAAAGAGGATCCCCTTGGAAAAGACCTCTTGAGGCCCCAAATAAGGAAGATAGTTCACCATTTATCAAAACTAAAAAAGAAGTAGTCGTGACACAGCTCATAACCCACATAACCCACTCCTCAAAAAAACCAAAAGTAGTGAGAACTTTACACAAGAAGGACCACTTATCTCTATCATAAGCCTTAGCCATATCTAGCTTGATGAACATTTCTTTCTCTTTAGAGGTTGCCATGGAGTGAATAGTTTCAATGGAAATGACCACACCATCCAAGATTTTCCTGTCATCCATGAAGCCGCCATGTTCCTCATAAATAAGCTTATTGAGCCACTACTTCAATCTCTCAGCTATCAGCTTGGAAAGAATTTTATAGACCACATTGCAAAGAGAGATAGACCGAAACAAACTTAGCCAATCCACTCGCTCACACTTGGGTATGAGAGAAAGAACGGTAAAATTCATAGCCCTTAGAATCTGCTTGTTCCTATGAGATTCACAAACCACCTCTAATAATTCCAAATTTATAATGTCCCAAAATTCCTAAAAGAAATTAATCAGAAAGCCATCAAGATCAAGAGCTTTCCCTTTCTTCATCTGAAAGAAAATAGCCACCAATTCCACTAGAGAAATGCAACCCAAGAGGTGCTCATTCATTTCCACAGTAACCAAAGAAGGGATACAAGAAAAAACATGATTTTATTCTACCAACACATCTCAAGATTCCTCCCTAAACAAGGAGACAAAGAACTGAGAAGCTTCTATTGAAATATCACTCAAGGAGGTTAAATGCTCACCCCTATCATTCACAAGAAAAGGTATCGAATTACCATGTCTCTTTGCCTTCACAGAGTTGAAAAAGAAGGCAGTTTTTTTGTCCCCCTCTTGTAACCATTCCACTCGAGCCTTTTGTTTCCAATAAATCTCCTCACATAACTCACACTCCTTGAGATCTTTCAAATACCTCACCTCCTCCTTGAGATAATCCTCAGAAAGGCCAAACTCCCTAATCTCATAGGTGATAGCATCCAAGTCAACCTTAGTAACAACCTTAGCATGGGAGATGTTACTAAAACATTGTTTGTTCCACCTTTTGAGTTGGTACTTCACATATTGCAGTTGTTTGGAAAAATAATACATAGTGGTGCCATAAGCAGGTCTACCCAAATGCCACCACTCAGCAACATGCTTCTGTAGAGAGGGATCTCGTATCCACATAAGCTAAAAATTAAAAGAGGTAGAATGATCCACATGAGTCGAAGAAGTGGATAATTTGATAGGCCAATGATCTAAGCCCCTCCAATCCAAAATCTTAGAGAAAATAGACCAAGATCCACCAATCCAAAAACAAGAGACCAAGAAACTATCAAGCCTCTCAGCAATACAATCCTCCCTAGTCTCCTATTGTTCCAAGTAAACTAAACATTATTAGGCTTAACGTCAACAAGATTCAAGGAAAAAATATTATCCCGAAGAAGAAAGGTAGAAGGCTCCAACCTCAAAATTCCACCCCTCTTTTCCTCCAAGTTAGTAATTGTTACACCCCAATTGTGTAATTATTATTTACTATTAATATGTAGGGTAAATATGAATGTAATGTGAAATCTGGAGATGAATAAATTTTGCTTTCACTTTTTTATCAATTCATTATGAATGTATGTTATCTCATTTGATGTTGTGTGAAAAATACTGCATATATGTGAATGTATGATTATTGAATTAATATTCTAACTTTGGAGATGTATTACGTATACTACATATTTTGTGAATAGTTGACTGTCATGTGCATGTGTTAGTGGTTGTAGGTATATGTTAAATTCCTCCAAATGGAGGGGAAGTATCACTTAGGATAAGAACTTGGTTGGGTAACCAGTAACAAAAATTATTTGAGCATACACACACCACAGTAGAATAATTGAGTTGTGTCAATTTGTGGGGAGTTGGTAAGTCATCCTTAGTTGATGTGTCTGCATTAGTAGAGTCTTGTTTACTATAGAGTGCATTATTGGGTGATGTTTATCTATTTGAGTTTTAGAGTTCTTTCTTGTATTATTACAGTTATATTGATAGAAAGACGTACATGGAACTTATGTGTATATATATGCACATACATGTCAATGGGATCTAACAACATGTATATGCATATGTATAGATGTACCACACGTAAATGTTTATCAATACAATGGTAATTGTGAATGGTTATATGTGAATCAAATGTGTACATATATAATATATATGTATGTACGTATGTATGTCCATGTGTATATATGTATCAATACACACATACGATGGAAAATGGACATTCCCATATATGGATGTATCGATATGTGTATACATACATATACATGTACATAGAGGCATATACTTATATAGATATATATACGTAAACAATCGATATATTGTGATTAGTATGTGAATACTATTGTGATTATACTTATCTATATATTGAATGTATATTTACATTGATGGCTTATGATATATATAAATATATATATACATATACATATATATAAATATATCCTGATATTTATATATATATATGTATGTCTATGTGATATTATATATATATATATATATTAATATAGATTTAATATATTATCTATTACTTGAAATCGACTATCATTAGCAATGATAGAGGCCAATTATAAGTTAATTGTGACTATATTTTAAAACGTCGAGTTTTACTCTTGCTGCCACGCATAGTGGAGTACATAAACTACAATGTAGCTCACTACATTAAGTTGATATATGGTGAAGACTAAGTCGATGCTTTTATAGGAATCTTATTTGACTTGGTAAACTTTAAATGCCATGGCATTATGCTTAAACCAATATCTGTAAAAGGCAAGCAAGGTGATGAGTAAACAAGTTGATGAATTTTTCAAACCGATTTATTATCTAAATTAACTCATGCTAAGACTTGGTCAATGCAAGCTTGGTGTTGCATATTTTTAATGATTGTTTCTGTAGACATGTGAAATTAACATCATGCATTTGATTAGGTCATATTCACCAATTCATCAAATAAATCAAGTTTATTTATCTATCTCCTAAAGTCACCAACTTATATTAAATAAATCAACTTGATCCTAACATCACCCTCCTTTTAATTAAATAAATCAATCCTTTTATTTAATTAAATCTGAAATCACCTTCCATACCTTTTGATTTAAATAAATCAAAATATTCAAGTCAAATGGGTCAAATAAACTAATCATCATCTAAGCTAATCTAATCCTGGTTAAATCTAATCTAATGCATGTCACATCCTCTAGCTTTTCCCACTTGCACCAATAAATCATTTTAATTCATTTATAAAATCAGCATTTTCCATCAACATGGCATCTTTGAGGAATATTCCCTCAAGTTTGAATTCAAAAACAAGTGGACATGTACACCCAACAAGGCATTTAATAGGTCTTACATGTCTCTTACATGTCCCTTGCAAAGTTCAAAGTTAGCATTTACTCTCAAATTCAAATTTGAAATCTCCCTCTCTTTAGCACATTGACCAAAATGTGCTCATTCCTCATCCTATCACAAGTTGACAAGTGGCCTCTTTTCATTAGCTTGTTTTTAGTCCCACATTGCTCTCTCATAAGCATTCTTTCAACTTGAGAATCTTTAAATAGAGACCATCTCCATCGATAAAACTCTCCACAACTCCACAATCTCAAGCACAAATGCACTATATTGTCATTTGAATCCATATCATCTTAGCATTCAATATCATTCTTCATATCATATTCATAGCATTTTCATCATGGAGCTTAGCAAAGGATTGGGAAAGGGCTATTTTCCACAATAGCACCAATCCACTATAAGATAGGATTTATTTAATGTTTTATATGCCTTAGTTTGTCTTATAATTTGTTAGCATTTTAAAGCATGATTTATTATCTCATAGGACAACTATGGTATTTGCATAGTTTGAACTAACATGCTAATGTTTTTTGAGGTTTGAACTATTTTGCAGATTTGTGGTGCTCACAGTTTCAAATATGAAAGATACCACACCAACTGTTGGATAGTGATTATTTACTCGATGCCACCTTTCGAAACCTATTTGTTGTAGATGTCTATTGTTTGAGTAATTCAAATTGCACCATATCGATCATGTGCTGATTTGAATAAGTCTCATTTTGTTGTCAATCAACATGGTTGATTTGTTGCTATGAATTCCTTAGTAAGTTCTTATATTCATGCCACCTTTTTGCTAAGTCGAGTGAGTAGGTTGTGCATGGAAATTGCTGTCAATATCCATGCCTAAAATGTAGGATGTGAGGCCTCATTGTTGCTATATAAATAGCAGGGAAAACTCATTTGTTGAGGATGCATTCTTGCAAGCATTTTTATTCTGTACTATTTTCAGCTTTACTCATTTTTATTTAAGAGAGAAAATTTTGTTATATTGAGAGAGAGTAGTATTTGAGAGAATTATTCTATCAACTTGAGTATTAGAGGTTCATTGTGATGTCTCTTGAGAAGCTATAGTCAACCTAGTTGTTGTTTGGAGAAGTTGCATTGTTGTCAATTGATTGGATAAGTGATAACAGGCATGAGGATATTCTAATTTGTTATTTTATTTATGAAATATTATTCTCCATGAATGCTTGAATTTTCTTTTATGAGTACTTTCATTTAGGGAAACTATAATGGCTTTGAAAAGGAAATAGAATCTTTTATGTTGTTTTTATGATGTGCTTGTATGTACTCCATAATAGGAGGTTGGAGTTTATCATAAGTATTACATACTATATATGATTAAACATGAGTGGCATATGAGTTACTCTTAGCTAGGTTATTGATTTAACTAGAATAGTTTGTGTTTACTCCTAGGATTGGTATCTAGTATGGGAGGGAGCTTGTGTATTTACTTTGTTAAAGTAGATTTATTTTAAGTATGTAGAAATGGTGATAGGTTATCTCTGGGGTGATAGATTATCCATTGAAGAAAATACCTATGTGTAGTTGAAGATGGCCTTAAGTCAAATCAGCCCTGAGTAGTGTATGTGATAGATGACCTTCATTTAGATTACCGTTTGAGAACACTTTGTCCAAAGTAGTGTGACTGCCTCTGGCTCCACTGTTAGTTCACTGTGATCCATTATTACATGCTAGTTCTAAATTGTGGGTTTACAAGTTCTAGTTATGTAGGACACAACACTATGCTCAGTTGGTTGTTGTTATTTAGTTACTCTACCAATCTCTTCATTGAAGGGAAGGGCCATATATCAAATGATAATGTGCGGGGGACCGCATATGAGTCTATGGTTGCTGAAAAGGCACTTGAGTGATGCTTCTCCTCCATAGCAGGTGACAAAAGAACCAAGATCTGAAAGGAAGGATCATAGACCGTCTATAAGCTATTTGTTCCAAAGCTCATTGACCTATGTTTGCAAATGTATGCATTCTTGTATGATTGTAACTTGTGAAATTATTGTAATGAAATGGAATCCTTGTTGTATTATGTTATTGCATCTTTGTTCATATATTCTCAATAAAGAAAAGAAAAAAAACTTATTGCAATGGCTTGTTACATAGTTTATTTACTCGCAAAGTGAAAACTTAGGATTTTTTACTTCATTGAAGGGTTAGCATGTTACAATAATGGCATTGAAATCACCTGCTATAATCCAAGGATAAAGAGAAATAGAGCTCTGAATAAATCGGATGTGAGACCACAAGCGCTACTTACCAGGAAAATCAGTAGGAGCATAAATGTTGGAAAGAAGAACCATTTCTCCATTTTCCAGACCCGAAGCAACTGCAAAAATAGAAGACTTATAAGACATCCACCAAAGAGGGTGAATCTTCAATGAATTCTATAAACAAGCCACACCCCCAACATTACCTTGGGCTCTAATGCACTAGCATTGACCGCACCCCATGAGTTTAGGCACCAGACCACACATATTCTCAACAAGCAACTTAGTTTCATGTTGAACAAGACATCAGGAGAATGTTTTCTCACTGTAGTGTAGGAAAAGAAAAATTATAAAGAGGGTAAAAAATTTATTGAATCAAAACAACATTACAAAGTCAGAAGAAAGAAGCCACAAGGGGCCCAACAAAACAAGAATTAATTCACACCCAAGAAGCATCTCATATCCTCTGCAACCCACTCCTTAAGAATAGGGGCCATGTCATTAGGAAGATTGACCCAACCATCCACATACCAAGAATCAGTCCTCTCTTATGCCCATCTAGCCAATCCATCAGCCACCCTATTCCACTCTCGCAGAATATGGTAGAAAACAATGGACTCCAAAGAAGAACACATAGAAATAATCTGCTTGACAACCACAACAAGCTACCAATTCATATCCTCCAACTTTCACTTATGCAACATATCAATAACCACCTAAGAATCAAACTCACAAACAATCCGCTACCACCCAAGGCCAACTGCATGCTCAATCACCATAAGGATAGCACTAGCCTCCATAAGATTATTGGTATGCAAACCATGATACATAGAAAAGAAAAACACCACCACTCCCAAGCTATCTCTACCAATACCATCAACTCCAGCATGCCCAGGATTACCCCTAGATGACCCATCTGTATTGATTTTTAGCTCCCCTAGAGTAGGCGGACACTAGAAGCCATCACGAGCCACCCTCTCATGCCCATGCCTATGATGCACACTGCCCAAATTTCTCCTATCCCCAGCAACAAGACCTAGGGAATTAACAACACCCAAGTCCCCAGGATCAACTGGCACAAAAAAATCACACTTTGTAGAAAAATTCTCCTGCAGAGTCCCAAGAATCTGCCTCCAAAGTTGCTCCAAGATCAATTTTTTATCCAAGAAAATCCATCTATTGTGCTCCAACCAAAGATTCCAAACAATCAAACTAGGGCCAATGCTCCAAGCAATTTTAAGAAAAGAGGTTTTGGCAGGCAATGATCCCTGTCTCCTCCAAAAATCATCCAAGGCAGAGACATGGCAACACGGTAAGCTCCAGAGATTCCACCAGTGATGCCAGATATCCTTAGAAAAGGAACACTGAAAAAAGAGATGTGAGAGGCATTCTTCATGCTGACCACACAAAACACACATGGAAGGGCCCTAGAACCCCTGTTTCCAAAGATTGTCCCAAGTAAGGCACTTACCTTGGACAACAAGCCAAGAGAAAAAAATACACTTAGGCCAAGCAAATTTATTCCAAACATGCTTCCACCAAGGAACCTCAGAGCTCCCAAAGACCTATTTATCCAAAACCTAATAACCAGAGGCAACCAAAAATTTACCCCACAAATTTGGACCCCAAGCAAGCACATCTCTCCCAAGAAGAGAGTTGCAGGTGCAATCCAAAAGAATCTTAGCAAGCACTTGATGATCCTCCAAAACCCCCCCAGGAGGCCAATCCTAAGGGTCCTTCCACCTAGACATAGTAATCTAACTCAAAGAATGTTGAGATTTGAAGTTGGCCACATGACACCAACCCACCTCCTCAAAAATCTGGCACAAGTCCTGAAGGTGGGGATGAGAAGAAAAAATAGGGGGATGTCCATCCCAAGAGTCATGCCAGAAGAGAGCTTCCCAACCCCCATTACAAATCCAAAAAAGGCCCTGTTTCACAAGCTTGGCACCCCGTTTGAGGGTACTCCAGATCATAGAACCTTTTCCCTCCAGACTAAATCTTACAACCTCCATGCATTCCACCACACCCAAATATTTGAGGGTAAGAATTTTAGCCCACCACATATGCTATTGTGAACACCAACGCCAATACAGCTTAGCAGCCAAGGCCTGCCCATTCAAATCAGTTCGTCGTAGACCAAGACCCCCTTCCTGCTTCGGCCTATAGACAACATCCCATTTCACCAAGCTCCACTTTCTATGAAGAAGATTGCCAGACCACAGGAATTGACGAGACAGTCTCTCAAAATATTGAATAAAACTTGATGGAGCAGAAAGAACAAAGCACTTATAAAGAGGGAGAGCCTGGATCATAGACTTAAGAAGAGTCACTCTTCCAGCTAAAGAAAGCCACCTACAAGTCCAATGGCTGACCAAACTTTGAAACTTGTCAAGAGTCTCTTGCCAAAAGCTTTTAGGGAGAGAACGAATGGCAAGAGGGATTCCAAGATAGAGAAAAGGAAGTGAACGGATCTGGAAACGAAGAATACCTGCTAATCTCCTTTGGATACCCTTAGGAGTATGGAAGAAGTAAATGAGAGACTTCCCCTCATTAATGCGCTACCCAGAGGCCGCCAAGTAGTTGTCCAAAAAATTGCACTAGTTCAAAGCCTCCTCAACCCTTGCCCTACCCATCAAGGCAGTATCATCAACAAATTGAAGATGAGTTTGAGGGGGAAGATCATTTCCCCAATTCCAACCCTGAATCAAGCCACTTGCAACCTGAGCACGAATAATCCTTCCCAATCCTTCCGCAAGTAGGATGAATAAGTAGGGCGACAAAGGATCTCCTTGTCTAAGGCCTCTAGAAGCACCAAACAACTCAGTGGGCTCACCGTTGAGAAGCACTGAGAAGGAGGAAGAAGTAACACAACTCCTAACCCATTCAATCCAATCACTAGCAAAGCCAAAAGCTCTAAGAATCTTGAATAGAAAGCTCCATTTAACGCGATCATACGCTTTTGCCATGTCTAGCTTGATAAACATAGATTTTTCTTTTGAGGATTCCATAGAATGGATGGTCTCAGCTGCAATCACAACACCAGCCATGATCTTTCTGCCAACAAAAAAACCCCCTGCTCCTCAGAGATTAACTCACCAAGCCAAGGTTTCATCCTTTTAGCAATCAACTTAGTTATAATCTTATAAAGAACATTACATAATGCAATAGGCCAAAAAAGATCCAAAGAATTAGCCCCCTCCTTTGGAATGAGAGCTAAAAAAGTTTCATTCAGAGACTTCAACATTTGTCTATTCATGAAAGATTCATTAACAACCTCTAAGAGGTCCAACTTAACCACCTCCCAAAACTCCTGAAAGAATTCAACAGGGAATCTATCAAGCCCTGGTGCTTTACCTTTCTTCATCTGGAACACAACATTCTCAAGCTCCAAAAAGGTAATAGGAGAAAGCAATGATTCATTCATTTTATTAGACACTAGCTGCGGGATACAATTCAAAATCCTTGTTTCAGCCTCCTCAGCTGGAGGCGAATCCTCAAAAAATAATGAAGAGAAATACCGAATGCATTCCACAGAGATAGAAGCAGAAGAGGACAAAATTTCCCCATCAGACAACACAAGAGAAGAAATAGCATTACCTTGCCTCTGGTCTTTAATTGAGTTGTGAAAAAAAGAATTATTCCTATCACCAGCCTGGAGCCATTCAATACAAGACTTTTTTTCCAAAAAAATTCTTAACTCCCATTCCTCTACCTCTTTTGTTGCAGCAATCTCTGACAAACTCAACTCTTCTGTTAGCCCTTGATCATGAATCTGCCTAGTGATTAAGTCCAAGTTATCCTAAGCCTTTTGTTTTTCATGAAACAAATTACCAAAATGTTGCCTATTCCATCTTTTCAACTTGTACTTGACGTACTGTAACCTCTTTGAGAATGAGTACATAGCAGTGCGATAAGTTGGCTTCCCAAGATCCCACCAGCCAGAAATCATATCATGAAGAGACTCATCCTGGAGCCACATGAGTTGGAACTTGAAAGTCTGTCTAGCACATCGTTGAGGAACATCAACCACAAGCTTAATTGGCCAATGGTTAGAGCCTTGACAATCCAATATTTCAGAGCTAATCATCCACCTATCCCCCATCCAAAAACTAGACACCAAAAATCTATCTAGTCTTTCAGAAATAGCAACATCTCTAGTTCTCCTATTATTCCATGTGAAGACTCCATTAGTTGGTTTGACATCAACTAACCTCAAAAGAGCCATATTATCTTGCAAGAGCCTAGAGGAAGGCTCCAAATGAGCACCACCTCCTCTCTTCTCTTCTAAAGAAATGACAGCATTAAAATCACCAGCCAGGATCCAAGGCAAGTAAGGATCCAAAGACCTCACATGTCTACCATGATCCCACAGTTGTGCTTTACCTTGGAAATCAGTAGGAGCATATATATTAGAGAAAATAACTTTCTCCCCTGACTCTAAATGAGAAGCAACACAAGAAATCAAACTCTTATAGGAGATCCACCAAATTGGACTAACCTTTCGAGGATCCCAAAAACAAGCCACTCCACCAGAATTACCAAAAGCACCCACACATTGACATTGGCCATGACCCCAAATCTTAGGAGCCACACTTAACATACTATCCACTGATAACTTAGTTTCCTACAATAAAATCACATCCAGAGAATGAATGCGAATCAAATCTTGAATAGCCTTTTGTCAAGGGATGTTATTCATACCCCTCACATTCCAAGAAAGAACTATCATCGTTGGGGTTGGGAAAAGTGAGCATCAATAGTCTTCACCGAACCAGCCTCAACCAATGTCTCTCCAGCAAGCTTCACCTTTTCTTGGTCCTTTTTGCAACCAACCTTAACTGATTTCTCAGGAATCCCTTTCTTAAAATATTTTTGTTGCACACCCAAAATAGAGGAAGAAGGTTTAAACTTACCTAAATCAGGGCTATCCCGAGCCTCCGAGTAGACCTTACCAGCACCAAAGGGGCCACCAGAATCAACAACCCCCCATCCCCTGCACCAAGAGCGAGAGTGAAAGGACCTAGACCAGACACCATCTGAGGATCCTGGTCACCAAGCTGATCCACTCCAAGGATCACCGAAGGTTGTACCTCAACCAACTCCTTAGAACCAGAGCCATCCACCATTTGCATGTCAGTTGTAAACCCTTCCTCTTGGACTAACTCATCTGAAGCCTCAAATCTATTGAAAGTCTCCCCTTCCTGTCTATCCTGGAAAGGCCTCTTTTGGCCCCGTCCACGATTACGAGGTTTAACTGGAACAAAACCATCTTTGTCCTCTGCCATTCCCTTAATAGGATCCTTACCCTTTTCCACCCTCAGATTAGATTGGGAACCCACATTATTTGCACCTCCCGCACCAAAAGCCCGGGGACACCTCCGCTACAGATGCCCATATTCATGGCATAACCTACAGCGAAAAGGCAACATTTCATAATCCAAAGGCTAAGTCCAGGAATTAGAGCCAACAGTCAAATCAATAGAATTGGGGAGAGGTTGACACAGATCAATCTCGACACAAACCCTCGCATAAGAAAAGATCCTCTTATCTAAAGTATGTTGAGAAGGACCAATAGGATTACCCAATAATAAAGAAATTGATTGTAATATATCAGTTCTCCAACATTCAAGTGGCAGTCGAGGAAGGCGAACCCAAACCGGAACCCTAGAAGGCAACTCTTCCACCGAATTAAAGCTAGCATGCCATGGTTTTATGAAAAAACCTACTTGATTATAAAAATAAGGCCCCCCTTCAAATGGCCTATTTCGATCAGCAATGCATGAGAAATCTACCATAAAGAAATTGTTTGCAGCCAACAGAACATCAAAGTCACCCTCTGGAGACCATGTCTTGCGGATCCAAGTGTCCAAGAAAGAAAGAGAAACCCTCATCCCCATAAACATACAAATCAAAACATGCTTACTGTAGTAATCCAGATCTTCAGCTACCACCTCTAATTGAATCACCAACACAGGATGAACTTGCGCCCTTTCCAGACATCCATTTATCTTATGCATTTTAAAGGTACTAGATTTTGTCAAACCCTCTGCAAATCCCCACCACCAACCTCCGCCATAGGAATATCTCCCTTCACCTCACCAATCGATGCATTCCTTGTCATTCAAACCCCAGCCAACAGAGAAATCAAAAGGATCAAACTTAAGAGAAAGGAGTCGATGACAATAGACGACCCAACACCCACACCAAACCCTAGCAGATTGCACCAAAACCCCCCTGAAACTACACCCACGCACAGAAGAAAGAAGGCAAAAATAGCCACCCCTGGCCCCTACCCGCACTGCCTAGACTTCCCACCCACTCAGCCACCAGAAACATAGAGCTACCAGGCTAGGGCGCAGATGCCCTAGTGTGTCTACACCCAGCACCCGCGAGCACCATCTTCATTTCCTCAGGATTCATGAGTTTTTCACATTTGAAGCTATTGATCTCTATTTTAACCAGTGGAAAGCATTTGTTTGTGGTGTAGGAAAATGAATACCCTTGCATTTTCACACTTTTTTTGGCCCACCTTGCTTTATTTATCCCTATTTATGTCTTAATTGGTCTTTTTTTGCATCCACAAGCCTAAAAAATTATATCTTTTTATGGCTAATCTCAAAAAACATCAAAGGGTAAATGATAAATTAATGATTATGGTTGTGTGTCCCTGATTTTTTGACAAAGACTAAGACGCCACCTAGGGCATCTTTTTCCTCCAAAGGTCTTGGGACCCTCTTTTCAAATGCACCTTAAATAGGCCCCTTTTTGGAGTTTGTGCCCAAAGTTTCAAGCCTCAAGACTAAGACGCCACCTAGGGCGTATTAGTCCCCATTAAGTTATTTTTGAGATTTAATTTCAAATCATGGCAGGATTTAGCCTCCTTTAATTAATGAGTTCATATGTCAGCTTGTTGTTGTGTAATTTTGGGATATTAAGCATAGATAAGTATAAATACAAGGTTCCTTCTCTCACTCATCATCTAAGCATTCAAGTATTCATCCTTATAGAAAAATTGGAGTTCACAAGAGCATTCAAGATTAGTTCATCAAGAATTTGGAGCCATCATCAAGATTCAAGCATCATATCAAATATATTCTTGCATCATGTGTGTTTTTGAGCTAACATTTGTGATGTAGGGATTTCACCAAATCATGAATAGATTTTTGTCAAGGACCACTGTTCAAGCTCCTTACATTCCATGAAAGGATGATCATTTATGAGGGTTGGAAAAATGATATTTGAGAGTCTTAACAGATCCTGACTCCATTAATGTCTCCCCCATCATCTTGATTTTCTCTAAGTCCTTTCTCCCATCCTTGGACGCCTTCTTAGCAGCCCCTTTTCTTAAGATTTTTTTGGTGAAGCACCAAAGATAGAGAATCCTTGCTTCCCTTTTCCAAATTAGTCTCCAACTTCACCAATGGAAGAGAAGTCTCCCCCCCCCCAATCTTCTCCATAGCAACGAGGGCCTCAGGCACCACTAGATCCACTAGACTACGATCAATGTCCATTTGCAATGCACCAACATCCTATGTATTCTAAAAATTCTCAGAAACATTTCCCTCCTGAGCCATCTCCTAGACACCTTGATCCAAATTCATGTCATACCCGTATACACCTCCTACTAACTGAGGTCATCCAACACATCAAATCGATTAAATGTGACCCCTTCTTATTGCTCCTTAAAATTCCTCTTTTGACCATGATTACTATTATGGGCCTTAACATGGATGAAACCCTCTGTACATGCAACATCACCAGGGATGGGAGCCTTGCCTTTTTCAACCTTCAAAGGGTTGCCAGAAGGCTAAGAAGGAAAAGAATCAAAAGATTTGGACCTAGGACATCTTCGCTACAAGTGACCATATTCATGACATAGACAACACTAGAAAGGAAGAGTCTCATAATCAAGTTGTTGCATCCAGAAAGACGTACCCACATAGATTTCCAAAGAGTTTGGAAGAGGGTTACTCAAATCAATCTCAACACAAATACAAGCAAAAGTCATTACCTTTCTATCATGTGTTTGTTGAGAAGGACCCGCTAGTTTCCCCAGAAGCAAGGCAACCATTTGCAAGATGTCATTGCACCAATACTCCATTGAAAATTGAGGAAGATGCACCCACACCGGAACATGATTTGAAGCTCTTCCAAAGGATTAAAACCAGTGTGTCATGGCTTAATGAATAAACCAATCTGCTTGTGGAAATAAGGCCCACCCTCGAAAACTCTATTGCGATCATCCATGCAATTGAAAATGACCATGAAATATCTATTTGCCAACAACATCAATTTCATTTCACCCTCTCGATTCCATGTCCACTGCACCCACAACTTGATGCTGGATCATCTAGGTGCACAAGCAATCCTACACACCAAAAATATTTATTTTATTCTCCTTTGATGTTTGGATTGTTTCTGTGTTGCACGCATGATTTTAATCTCCTTACACCTTTCTTCAGCAACCTTTGAAGATATTTTTATTCATTTATTTTACTAGCCCAAAATTCAAGTGAATTAGCATGACATTTGATAAAATGAAATCCCACACCCCCGTTGGGAAATGTATTTTTTTTATTGGTCATGTAACTCCCTGGATTAAATAAAAAGAAAGAGAATAAAAGTTTGTGGGAGTGGAGGTGCCAAAAAGAGGGAGTGGATGACAATTTTAGCAAAGATTTGAATTTTTTTTGGCAAAAAGCATTGAAGAGAACAATTAAGGGGTTGAATGTATGAATCCCACGCCTAGAATAGAGGAGGCAGAGGTTTGATTGACATTTTGGGGAGAGAAAGATTGTTTGAGTCATGACTGTCAGACCCAGTTTTGGTAAATTAGGCATAACTTTCTCCTACTGTAACAAAATCAATAATTTCAAAATGATCCGGAAAGCTAAGAACGAGGTGCACCAAACCCAGAATGTGTTTTAAAAGATTCATAATAATCAGGGAGCGGTGATCGACAGAAGTGACGGGTTTGTGGTGAAGCTTTGCAAATTTGATTCTTACTTGCCTGTAGAAGATTTGTGTTGTCGTTGAAGCTTTGTTAATGGATAGCATCTTGAGTTTTGAGAATTTTTTAAACTTCCAATATTTATTTGAATGCAAATGAAATAATCTTGTACTGGATATTCTATTTAAATATTGTTTTAAGTGTTGATTTTATGAAGGCTACAACAATTGACAAACCTCTTTGGTTTCTCAATTTTTGACTACATCACAACTCCAAAAATTGGATTGAAACTCGCATTCCCATGAATTTGCATATCAGTGCATGTTTAAAAAAATATTACACATCCTTCACGATTGATTCTGGTTGAATCACCAAAATCGGCCTATCTTTGCTTCTTTCCAAGAAACCATTAATCTTCAGGATCGGAGGGCCTCCCGATGAAGCAAACCCTCCCACCCCCGAGTCATTATTTAGCAAATTGTTCTTAGCAACCCTCTTTGATGGGGATGGAGATTTCACTCCAACAGTAGCACGAAAATCCAATGGATATTTAACCCCAAATACTTCCACTGGATCCATTTCCATGAGGGAACCCAAGCCTTATTAAAGAAACAAGCATAAATTTAAAAAAAATGCATTAAAAAATCCAACCCTCAGAAACTTCAAAACCCCACCACCCACAGCAAAAAAACCCCGCACTGAACCCACACACCAATAACACCCCACCCAACACTTTATTCCCTTGCACCACCGCCGATCAACACTTACATGTAGTGTAACACGTTAAGGATTGGGGTTCGGGCATATTTCTTAATAGGTACTTGAATAAGGGAAAGGTCAAAACTCTGACTCTAATAAAATAATTAGAGAATCGGGGTTTCACAAATCAAGGGATCATGAAAAGGATACCTAGGTAAGTGAAAGTCTAATACTCTGGTAGGAATAAAAAAAAATGGAGTTGGATGGAAAAGCGTACCAAGAAGGGAAACCTTAAAACTCTTAACAACTTGCACAAACTTAATAAATTGAACATACCTCCCCACTTAGAAACTTTTGAACCCAATAGACATATGGGAGATGAAAAGGGGGAAAACACATACAAACTTGGGCCAAGGGATACATTGGAAATAGAAATTTGGTCTTTGGTCCACAAACATAAATTAATTGAAAAGGGTGCATTACACTATGCCTCTCAATAGAAACATTTGTATGTGCATGTCCTCCAAAATTCAAAAGTGCTCTCATTAATCCCAAATTGTCTATCTCCCCAAATTAGACCATTGTATGCCAATGTGTTCTAATTGAATTTCTAGTGGTCATATTCAAACTTAAAGATGAGCCCTAGAGGACATTAGTAAAATAATAAATGAAAATGAATAAACAAGAGGTGAATCCAAAGTATTAAAAAACTTCTTTAAAAGAGTCAACAAGTAGTTATTTAAAAATTAAATTGAACATTAACATATGTTATATCATTTCGACATCCACATGAGTACAATTCATTTGTCAATCTTATGAAAATAACAAAAGAGGTTTGGCTAAGGCTTAAAGGAGTTTCTCACTTTGATCCTAGTGTAGTAAACCCACAAATATGTTCATTAATGTCATATTGTCTTGAAATCAAATATTAGCTACAAGTGAATAGGTTTCTTAGATCACAGAGGATAGAATTGTGCATGTAAAATGCAAAGGTATCAAGAGAACTAAAACACAAGTGTTTTATCTAAAAGATCAAAAATATTAAAATATGTGCATACATGCATTATATTCAATATTCTGATACCAAATCTAATTTTTAATAAATAAATCACATTAAAATAACAAAAATATTAAAATATGTGCATACATGCATTATATTCAATATTACAGTACCAAATCTAATTCTTAATAAATAAATCACATTAAAATAACTAAAACATACTCTAGCCCTTCTATTTCATTTATAAATTTTAATATGATAATCTAACTCATTTATCCAATGCTTAATTATACTTAGTGATTTATCATTTAATCATCCACTACATTTAATATATTTTGGGGGAGGTGATTTATCTTCCCTACAAACCTATGACGTGTGTATCCAATGGGTTGATTCCCATTAAGATTTTATACAAAATTTGGAGTGAGGTACATCTCATACAAGAACATAATAGAATAGAATAGAAAACATTTAACGTCAACAAGACGAAAGATGACCCATAGAACAATATATCCTCCAAAACTTTCTCATCATTATAAGATATTTGACAAACTTGACTTGTGCAAACAAATGTCATTTCATCTCTATGATAGTTGAATCTCTTCCAATAAAATATATTTAAGATTTGTGTTTGTAGTCTTCATATTTTTATATAAAAGCACACTATAATAAGAGACTAGATAAAACCACAAAATATATATATATATATATATATTTCTAACAAACACTAGAATCCATAAGAAACCAACACCATAGATTACATGGGAAAAACTACGTCGTCGTGGCTCGTTCTGAGGGCAAAGGCTATCTAGCCCCCAAAACAGCATGGGGGGCATGGATGCATATGCCTCTGCATAATCTGACAGCCGTGCAAACCAACTGTGCTGCAGAGTTAGTCAGTTTTTTTTGTTTTACGTGTCTAACATTTATTTTTTAATAATTTTATATTTTTCTTTTTAGCTATTTATTTATTTTAAGTTAAATGTATTTAAGATTTAGTTTTTTTTATTATAGATTATGTAATATTATATATTAAAAATATAATATATATAATATATATAATATTTTTTATATAAATATTATTATATTAAATTATATTTTATTAAATTGTTAAAAAATTTATGTTGCTTATAAATAATTTTATGTGTTTTCATAATTAACATGACATTGTGTATAAAAGGTTTAAGTTATGAGTTATAATATAAAAAATAAATTTGTTTTCAATGTTTATTTGTTAGTTTAAAAGGTTCAATTAGGGTTAGACTTTAATTAAAATTAGGTATAGGGTTGAATTAGGATTAGGGTTGGGGTTGGGGTAAAGATTAAGATTCTATAATAAAACTTGGGGTTAGTGTTATGGTTCAATTGAGGCAGGGGTTAGTATTAGAGTTAGGGTTATGATTCAATTAGAGTTTTATTAATGTTAATTTTAGAATCATAATTATGTTTAGGGTTGGATATAAAATTAGAGTTAGGTTTGAAGTTAATTAATGTTAGTTTTAGGGTTGGGGTTATGGTTAGACTTATAATTAGTGTTAGTATTGGGGTTACATTCTATCACTTCAATAAAAATAATCTTCTACAAATTCATTTATTTTGTTTTGATTATACATTTTCAAATTTACCTATGTTGATAAATGAGAGATATAACAAATCTAAACTCTATACAATTTATAGTTAAATTTAAATTCTATTTTATTAAATTGTTAAAAAAATTAAATTGCTTACAAATAATTTTATGTATTTTTATGTTTATTTATAAATATATTTTAAATATATAATTTTACAATATACATTAATATAATTATATTTATACAAAAAATATTATATATATTTATTACATTATATTTTTAATATATAATATTACATAATCTATATTATATTTAAACATTATATTATACTTAAAGAAAAAAAACCAAATCTTTAAATAAACAACTAAAAAGAGAAATATAATATTATATATTAAAAATATAATATTTATTTATAAATATATTTTAAATATATAATTTTACAGTATATATTAATATAATAATATTTATATAAAAAATATTATATATATTTATTATATTATATTTTTAATATATAATATTACATAATCTATTATAAAAAAACTAAATCTTAATACATTTAACTTAAAAATAAACAGCTAAAAAGAAAAATATAAAATTATTAAAAAATAAATGTTAGACACGTAAAACAAAAGAACTGACCCTGCAGCACGGTTGGTTTGCACGGTCGTCAGATTATGCAGAGGCATATGCATCCATGCCCCCATGCTGTTTTGGGGGCTGGATAGCCTTTGCCCGTTCTGAGTGTCCTTTCATCCTTTTTGGCTGTATCATCCATATATCGAATCACATCACATTTGATTGTCTCTCTGCAATAAATCCTAGGAAGGATTAGAAAGCAGCAGCCTTTTGAATAAACTATAATTCATTATTATTCTTTCAAGGACTGACCCACTGTATGCCATCCTTTGATTAGTTAATAGACATTATTGTGGAATAATGTTAGGTCACTCTACAAAGGACTTTAATTTGTAGATGTACAGTTGGAAGACCATATCTTTCACAGATTGTGGTCGTGTCAATGCTGCCAAAATGACTGCTTCAAGATTCCCCACCAATCTTATACTTTATAATTCTATTTTATATTCTGTACAGCCATATGCCTTTAGAGTGTTTTGGAAGGAGACAACACAGATTCTTTTCTCCAAACATGATGATCTGACCTTTTTTTTAAAGTATTTCTAGAGGCGGCTGCCTAAAACAACTAGTACTTATCCACAATTAGCAGGCCTACAATGGAAATATTTCTCCAACAAGCTCGGCAATCTGTACTGCATTGAATGGGCATGGTGATCAGGCCAACTGGGTAGCTGGATAAATGGAAACCTCTGAAATTGCCCTCGTTTATGTTATGGGCAATTGCGTTTTTAATCAATTTCCTTCATCAGAAATATTCCTAAATGGATTAATAACCAAAATTTCAGTAAATGGCATAAAAGTTTGTCATCTATGGCATGACGAGTTGGATAAAATATGACATTTTATTCTTGTCATCAAGGTTCAAATTTCTACTGGATCATTGTGATATTGACTTTGTGTCCTCACTGATTCATAGTGCTCGTAGATTTGAACATTTACATTGAAAGCTGACGATGTTCAGACCATACTTTATGCACCTATTAGACTACTATACTCACAAATTTAAACTATTCCCAAATTACCATGAAAAAAACTATCAAACTTTAAATCCATCCTACATATCTTTTCTATTCCTCACCCACAATTTATGAAAATAAGTAAATAATTTATAGATTCTTTAACCTATGCTTCTTCCTCAAAGTTGCATGGTTTCTCAAACTTATTGCAATGTTTTACACCTTCATGGACTGTAATAACATATAATAAAGCCTTTTCCTTGTCTTTGACGGTCTAGGTGGTAGACTGGTGGGCAGTAGTTATGCAAGGGACAAAAGGGCAAGTACTGGGCATCATCTACATTTTATCAATTATATGATATTGGGCTTAAAAAAAAGAAGATGAATGTAGTCTAAGGCATTCATCTGATCCTCCACTCTTTTGTTAGCATGTGTTAGTGATGACCTGTCGCAGTTTTTATCCTTTCATAATAGTATGGTTTATGTTCTTTGGAGTTTAGCTATATAGTTATAAACCTTCCCAGATAAGTGCAATCTCTCAATTTCCCACTACCTTCTGTGGCAAATGACAATGAGCTCCCTTTCTTGTATGCTATTTCCTCTAGGAAAGGGCAATCTTAAGTGGCTCCACACCCTTCTCAATATGGTTCATCAGAGGGAAAATAAGAAGGAAGCAAATGGGCCGCCTCCTCATAATTTGTCTGCAACATTCCTAACTACTGCTGTAGATAACCTCCTGTGCTCTTACTCTGGCCTCCACATCATTTTCCCAAGCCTCCAACAGTATCTGCTGGATGGCAATCCCAAGTGGTTTGTTAATTTCATGGAGGATTCAATCAAGCTTCTTGACATGTGCAGAGTAGTAAGTGAGCATATTGATGAGGTGAAGCATTATCAGATGCTGCTGCAAACCACAATCCACTGTTTGGAAGGAATAGATTTCAGCAACAAGGAGATCTGCCTTGTGAAAGAAATCAACATGTTAAGCAATTGCATACATGTTATAAATGTTGGCAAGCAATCCATGAAGCAATGCTCCAGATTGAGGTTAATGTCAAGGCTAGAAGTTGATTGCAGGATTAAGGGATCTATTCCCACAGAGTTATTGAAGAATGTATCTAACTTAAAGGGTTCCACATTCTGTGTTTTGAGAATGATTACTAAGGCTTTATCAATCAAGCTGCCAAGGAAATCTTTTGTACAGAGCCTTCATAAAATGGAGAATCCTTATCACCTGGTTAGCTGTTTTTCACCTATTAAGGCACTCACCAGAAAATTCAAGGGGTCATATGCTTTGTTACATGAGCTGCAGATAGTAGACTTTGCAGTGAAAAGAATGTATAATATACTAAAGCAGCCCAAGCTGAGAATGGATGGTACTGCAGCAGTGGAGATTAAGAAGTTGGTAGAAAATCTGAGGAAATGCTGTGTAGAGCTGGAAAATTGCATAGATCCTCTTTATCAAAAAATCAATGCCTTGTATGCTGTCCTCATAAATATTCGAGTGGCATTATTGGACATTCTAACTTATTCAAATTTGTGAACAAAATCTTATGTTTTATTTCTGTACATGAAGCATTTTTCTCAAAGTTCCAACCCTCTACATATTTACACAAATTTTCTCCAGCTTTGTACAAAATGACCTAATTTTTATTTTTATTAGACTAGTATATCTGCATTGTATGTGAGTTCTGGAGATTCCACTGCTTATTATGATTCATAATAATATGAGGATAAGTTCTTCCTGGTTGAAGATTCTCAACCTATAACAATAATAATAATAGATTTATAGATAATTGTAATGGTGAAATTTGCATGTTCATATTATTATTATTATTTTTGGTTTTTTAGAAATGTTTTCATATATAGTTATTAATAAATGTGAGTTGAATTTTGTTTAAATTTAGATTTATTTTTCTAATCCTTATTCATCCTTAAACAGTCTTATGTATTCAGCCTTCACCTTATATTTATATATACTTCTATATATTCATCTTATCCACACATTTATTATGTTTATCCATATACTTGCCTCCATCTATCTTTTATTCACCTAGATTTGAATGGTTGCCTACCCAAGATCTTATTCTCAAGGTTGAACTTGCAATCGTGGACTCCACCCTTTTCTTTTAAAAATTTAAAATTCAAATTTGACTACCTAGCCCCCTTCATTTTCCTACCCTAAGCTAAATAAACACATAAGTAGGAGGTATTTTCCACAGCGTGTCAAATTATGATATTGCTATCAGGATTCATTAATGAATGGATCCTGATAGCAATATCATAATTTGACACGCTGTGGAAAATACCTCCTACTTATCAATTGATGAGCTAAAGGGGCTCTGTAATGAATGGTTCATAAGGCACAACACTTGCTAAAGGTTTTGCAAATGGAGTTGCAAGCTAAGTGGGCTTAACCTTGGAGAAAACTCTATGGTTAAGCGTGCTTGAGCTGGAGTAGTACTGGGATGGGTGACCTCTCAGGAAGGCCCAGTGCTTCACCTTTGTGAGCATCACCTAGATGCAATGAGTGCTAAGTGGACCATTCATTATCATGAGAGATGGGTTCTTGTGAACTACTACTCATGAGACATGGGTCAATGAGTTTGACTCGAATCTACACGGTTGAATCCTGATAGCAATATCATAAATAAACACATGTTTTAAAAAAGTTAATGTTATATGCTAGAATTTAAAGACATTTAATTGCATTTATTTCACATCCATCATCTCTCAAGCATCCTTTCTAATCATAGAGCATTAAAGGGGCAATAAATAGCAAAACATTTTGATTTGATGTTTACAAGGAGTAACAAATATGCATACATTTAATCTAGGGCCCTTACCTATTGTTTTCAAATCTTGTACACATTTTTGAGGATTGATTACCTTCTTACAATGAAAATTGTCCCTTTCAACATATTTCTAAATATTGCTAACCCTCAAACATTAAAAGGAGCAAAGGAAAAATAAATTAATCAAGCAAGCAATAAAGCATAGTTTTACAATGCACAAGGTTGGGTCCAAACTTAGAGGATGAATCTACAACCACAGACTTGACCAAGGCTATGAATTTGATCCCTAATAGAGCAAAAATTTTGAGGCATTCGCTAACAAGGAGATCATCCTTACCTAAGTAAATACTATTATGATCTAAAATATGCCTCATTGGTACTCATTCTTTAGTCGTAGAGCTAAGGACTTCTATCTATAGCACTTACTTTCCTAAAATAGTTATTATAAATTATCAAATTACTAGTAATAACTACTATCTTTAGTCAATCTATGTTGATTTATACTTATGTGTATGCATCTTATTGGATTGGCCTAGATTAACCCTAAGAAAATTTTATTTTCCTTCCCATTTTGGTGAACCTATCCAATCCTACTATTGATACCTCATCCAAGAGATCTTAATTATGGCTCTATCTATTACCTTATGAAATTTCAAGCCCTGTATGTTAGAAAAATGGTATAGGAATAATTATAATGGAAGCTTTAACAGATTACTGTAAACCAAATTATGCAGTGTAAACCATATGGAGATTTAAACAACTGTAAGCAATGAAAATGCAAAGAATAGAAAGCACAACACATAACACAACGTTTACGTGGGGAAACCTTTTCATAAAAAAATCCACCAAAGAAGAGATGGATAGTTTTATTAACAACAATGGTGTTCCACAATACAATCACTCTAACTCCTCTTCAATCCAACAGCATCTATGTACCTGTGAAACATCTCATAGTGTCTCCAACTCAACCCCTAAATATATAGACTCATGGGGGCTCAAAATACCACCATAAAACATTGCCATGGGTCAAAAAAAGGTTCGGAAATACCATGGTAAAAATCCATTCGACCTCTTACATGCTAAACATGGTCTCTTACATGACATTACACCTTCTTACAAGCTGTCATAAGAATCCCTATAAAATAGGAGATGCTCTTACATGCATCATAAACCATCAATAGTTATGCAAAGATTCAATATGTGTGTTATAGATGATTCTCACATCCAAAATGATATCCCCCACTTTTAGTCCTTATAGTTGCCATAGAATTCGTCATAACATCCTTAAAAATAGGCTTTCCATGTTATACCACTAAGTGGGCATCTTTTGACAACTAATAACTTAATTTTCAAGGCACCAACATGTGGCAAAAGTGTCAACTCAAAATCTCACGCCCCTTTTGATGGAGCACAAATATTTAATAACATAAATGATATGTATCCATGGGAAAACTAAAGTAATAATAAATAAACAACTTAGGAATTGCTAAGGTTGAAACACCTTAATTCCCAACACTATATTCATGTAATTTATTCTCTACTATGTGTTTTAGCCCCATGTTTGTTTCTTGGATTAAAGTTAATTTTATAAAAAAAAAAATCAAGAAAATCTAGCAACAAATCCATTTTATCTCTATAAGGATTCTCCTTCTATATTATCTTGGTTGAACTTTTGGTTTGTATCCATGATGATAAAGCTCTAAAGTTGTATCTTAGACTTTAAATTTTCCTGTATCCATTGTTCACATCGTAACTATGTTCTAGCTCTATATATGTTAGTGAAAGAACAAAAATTAACTATGTTTGTTGTTATTAGTTTTTTAGATTTGAAAACTTTCTATTTCAATTTAAACATATAAGTTTCAAATCTAAACTAAGAGAAGTGAATACAAGGAGCTAAAGACTAACAACATCAATTAGAAACTAAACTAGGGCATGAGACTTGCAAACATGAGAAACAAAACTTATGCACCTAGAAGTTTAAAAGAAATGAAACAAAAAAGCTTAGAAATACTTCATAGAGGTCCTTGGAAATTTTGGAGGCTCCTAAATGAGTATTCTAGTAAAAGGGAGTTATTAGTGGTATACATTTCCTCAATGGGCACTAGGGATGGTAAAGGTGTCCTTAAAGAAAAGCTAGAGCTGGTATACATGTCTCCTCTATAGTTGGATAGACCTGCCTCTTATCCCCAAAAAACTAAAAATGATCTCAAGTTGTTACTAAAGCTAGTTCTTTAAGTCACAAGTCACACAATCAAATTTATAAATGTGTGACAAATAGAGACAGAGAAATGGATGTAAAACACAATATGCTAGGCTTGTAGAAAGGGAGAGAAATAAAGAAAATTGGAACACACTTACTTGATCATGATGGAAAGAAATGATTTGTATAAAGGTTAGAAGACTAGATGAGGCTTCTAGCCAAACTTGGGATCTATAATTAGTGAATTCTAGCAAAGGGGCCATGTGTTTGGTGCAAATGTGTAGGCATGTGTACTAGATATGTGCAAATGGCATATATTTCTAGACAAGAGTTTCTAAACAATTGGAAATAATGCATTTATCTAGTATTCCAAGTGCCTTGAACTTTTGTATAGCTTTATGGTCTAATCCATCTATTGAATATGCATAGATTCTCTCACAAATCACTTGCAAATAAATTTGACCAAGAGACCTTATAAAATATAACTATTAAAGATGAGCAAGCCTCAATTATCCCCCTTGTGGGTTTTCCAACAAGATCCACATGAACAACATGGCAATTATTGTGCTTTAGACTTAGGCTATGACAATGACAATGGTGATAAGAAAAGAAAAACCCTAATGGATACAAGATAAGGCCAAGTGCAATAAATGGATAAGCAAATACACAAGAAGAAGGAAAATAAGGATCACAAAGGCACTAAATATGGTAAGTTAATGGTTTGGGTGAAGGAATAGACATGGGGGAATAATATATGTAGATTAAGGGAGATGAAATGTAGGCTAGAGGGATCCTAAAATAGATGATATATGGAGGAAAATGGCATGAAGAAAGCCACAAGAGGGCTAGACCAAGATTTAAATCAAAGAAAAAAACTCCAAAAGCTCAAATGGATCTTAGCTCTAGTAAAATCTCCTCAATAGCACTTGTAAAAGAGAGTATTTCGATTAAGAAAAGCATTGCTCTAGAGTGACAATACTTGTAGAAATATTGTATTCAAGGATTACCAAATGTAGTTGTCCAAATGAGAGAGGAAAGGGTCTATTTATAGGTTTTTGAAAGGATTTTAGGCTAGAAAATGTGGGAAATTAGTAGGTAATCCATAAATGAGCTAAGCACATTAAATGTGTGGCAAAAAAGCAAAGGATAGACCTATTACTTTTCCTGATAGATAAGTGGTGCATAATAAGGTGCAAGTATCCTTTATTTATGAAAAGTTCAAATCCCTAGGGAAGGTTAATGGGATCAAGGAGAAGCAAGTGGAAGTGGTTTCAATTATTTATGATCCATGAGGAGCAAGAAACAAGGAATTTAACAAGAAAGGTTCAAGATGAAACTTAAGAAATGACCTCTTGAAAATTCTATAGAAATCTTGATGAATCTAATATAAAGTACCATGATATCTTAGGTAATTTTTTCTTATTGGATGTCAAATTTTAAAAAGGATGGCCCAATATGTTTTCTTGTACCTTTTTTGGTAATTTGGTGACCAAATTTTTCTATTAATATAGAACT
>VDFB02262461.1:0-12052 GCA_007258455.2 Sequoia sempervirens
ATAATAATGAAAACAATTTAATAATAAGAATAATATAATATTATAATAATTAGAATAATATAATAGTAATATCAAACTAATAATACAATATTATGAATAGTATAATAAAAATATTAATAATATATTAATAATGTATTAATACTATATTATATATTTATATATATATATATATATATATATATAATAAAAATATATAACAATAATAATAATATAAAACTAACAATATAGAATACTTATATGATTTCATTCCTTATTCTAAAAATCGATCGAGAATCCAAACCCATTCAATTAGCAATAAGATATAATACAATATAATATAATATATAATAAATGTTATTATAATATACTAAAATACAATAACATAATATAATAAATATTTATATAATATAATATTATTTAATATAAATATAATATAATTAAATTATATAATTACATTATGTAATATTGTATAAATATAATAAAATAAATATAATATAATATAATACATAATCCAATCATTAATATAATAATGTAACATAATCCAAACTTGTTTTTGAAATTAAAAGCGGCAAATCAAGGGTGTCGTCCCTATAGAACAAAGCCCAACGGGCCAACCACCAGAAACAAACAAGGGTGCAAGCCCTTAGAACAAGGCCCTACATGCCATTAACAGCATACAAACACCAGAGAACAACAAGGGTGTCGTCCCCATTGAACAAGGCCCTACGGGCCATTAACAGTAGAACCACAGCAGGAGCCAAAGACCCAGATCAGACCAAGCCAAAAATGGCTTACAACCCATTCTTGGCAAGAGACCAGGAGCCACCGAACACAAAGAACAAACATATCAGACCACCCTGCAATCACGGGACAATAACAGACCTTCCACCCAAAAGGCCATAAACCCTCTGCAACAACAAACCTGCAACAGATCTTCCAATCAAAAGAACCAAAGACCATTTGCAACAACAGACCTGCAACAGACCTTCCATTTAACAAAACCCAACCAGAGCCAACCTTATTCTTACACACAAAGGGGTAAGAATCACTCCTTGCAGCAGAGAGACCGAACCAGGAAGCCAACTCAAACACCACCTCTAAAGGAGAGAGCTCCCCTCTAATGGAGAGGATCATATATAAAATTTTCCCACTAGACCCAGAGATCTCCAACAGCCCAATACTCCACCTCCATAGGAGTATATCCCACCTCAAAAGGGACAGCAGTAGAGAAAACCAGGAAAGGACGCTTCCAAACAAAACCACAACCCCCAACTTCACCTCTATAGAAGAAGAATCCACCTCAATAGGACTCAGCTGTGGAAACAAGGAGGAAGCCACCACACCCATAGGAAAAGCACACATACCACCCTTTAGCAAACCCGACAAGCACCGCCACAAAACAAATCAAGGGATAATCCCCTTATTGCAGTCAACTAGAACCATCCCAGGCAGAAACAGACCAACAGAGAGCCCAACAAGGATGGGGACTCCCAACACCACCCTCCACAGAACCACGAGACCCCAGCACATAGAGGGTCTATTATCAATACACACCAATAAACGTAGAAGATCCCAAACAATACCACCAAGGAAAGCCAAAGTAGGAGCTGAATCCAGACGATGGCAAAGCCACCATCTCAAAGCCCAAGCAACAAACAACAAAGGGTGTGGGGAAGGAAGTAGAACTTTCACCCCAACCACCGCACCCAAAATCTCCACTAGGCACCAATGCAAGGAAAGACCCTTGAGATGCACCTTCAAACACCAGTGTAGAATAGCAATAGGCAAACAAAAGGCTGGAGCCAGCCAAGCAACAAAGAGAACCTCTAAAACACCAACATAAGGAGGCCAGCAAGATCCTCCCCCACTAATGAGCAGAGTAACAAGTTGACCAAAATCAACCTCCATCCACCAGAGAAAAGTAGTAGTCAGCAAGCAGAAGGCAGGAGCTAGCCCGACAACCACAGCAGCAAAGCCCTCACCAAAAATATGAAACGAAGGCCAAAAAGACCATCTAAACTGGCCCACATCAAGCCCCACCACGAACTGAACCAGAGAAATAAACTTGGCATCCAACAGACACCAACACAAACCCACACCCTGGCCCAGATCCACGCACAGAGTGGACACACTCCACACATCTTAACCCAGGTCCACACACAGAATGGGAAAATGAAGCACATCAGCATCTCCAAGAGGAAACACCACACAAAGAAAATCCACCACATCCGTCGGAGAGTAGAGGAAACGCTCCCGCACATACCACCCATACGCACAGAAAATAGGGGAAACAGGGAATAGAGGTCTCCCCAAGCGCACAAAGAACAAATCGTCCACCTAGTGCACCTTCAGCCGAGAACAACAACCATCATGTGTCTCAATCCCGTCGTCCTCATCAGATTCAGAACCTTCGCCATCATCATCGCCAGGAGAATTCAAATTTCTTCTCCCGCTCCTCCCGCTCAACCGTTGCAGAGCCTTCGCCTTCACCTTCACCATGCTTAATCCAAACTTGTTATATTAATAAAATAATAATATAATAGTAAATAAATAAATAAAAATATAATAATATTATTATATAATAAAAATCTATAATAATAATAATATAATATTTCAATAATAAAACTAATAGTCCATGATTAACCTTCTATACCTCTTCAAGGCATCTATTGCACAACTGTACATTGCTACTAATCCATTTTTACAATTTAAACTAATTCTAATATAATAAGATTTAGATGGTTTCCATAATTGCACATTTCAATTTCTCCTATTTACTCCACAAAATTTTAATACAATTTTAAAAGTAAAATTGATTTTTATATTTATAATATTACTATACTTCTTGTAAAATTATGTTTATGTTTTGTTAGCATTTTTTGAAACCTTGTTAAAGGTTAAGAAACAAGTGAAGTGACCCACTATTTTGAGAATGCAGAGACTGCTTACGTGCCATAATGGTGAAGGGACCCACTATTTCGAGAATGCAGGTAGAGATCTGTTTACAGGCCATAAGAAAAATTCAACAGTGCATTGACAAAGAAATCACAGCCTAATTTGTATAGATAGACTATAGAGAGACAGTGAATTGCAAAGTAGCTTAAAATGAAAAGCTGCAACAAAAAAAGCAACCTTACATCTATGCTATATTAATTGCCAAGGATTTTGCAGTGGCAGGAACTATGGGACGTACAAGAACTTTTTCCTACATTTTTTCCATATGTTTGTGTGTACGGAAACCAGATATTCAATCAACAAACCATTGACCAATCAGCATATGCTTAGTTTGATCTCTTCTCAAGCTTGATCCTCTATAATGCCAACCATGCAGTGCAGTATCATAGTATCATATTCTTTAGACTTAGACAAGTTTTAAAATTATATTTTAATACATGCAAAATATTGTGGTCATCCGATGATTACATTAATGATAATAGATGTATGATAGTAGATGTTAGACAGCGGCAATTCCAATTTTACTGACTTGATAAAAGCAAATCTTTTCCATCAGATTCAAGCCATCAAATGTCTGTAATTTGTGTAGAAAAATAGAGAATTATTAATCCAGATGGCTTAGTTAACTTTATGTTGTAATTTCACCAAAGCCGTATCCATCCTGCAATGAGTGCAAACAACTATAAAATTTTGTTATCTCCTTGTGTGGCTGGGGTAGATTCCCAGCTACACTATTGAAGATCATCTAGTAGAGAAAAATATTATATTTAGTCATGAAGCCTATTCATTTTTTATGTGAAATACCACCAAACAAAAACAACTGAATATTAAAAATTATGATCAACAGAAAGCATCCACTATATTTGATAATCATTGATGCATATTTTTTTGGAATAAATAATGATTTGCAAATGCCCATTTTGCAAAGATGCGAGGATTATTTTTTGGACATCATTTAGATCACATGGATCAATTCAGAGAGGAGATGATAAGCTACATAAAACAAGGGAAGTTAAAGTACAGAGTTGATATTAAGCAAGGTGTAGATAGCTTCTTGGAAGCATTCAATTCTATGATTAGTGAATAGGGAAAATTGTGTTCCAACTCTAAGGGATTTACTTAACAAAAGTTCCCTTATTTTCAACGGAAACTACATATGCTTATCATAACATCTAAGTAAATCCCTTATGTGTTTTCTAAAAATGGTTTCAATGCTGATTGCAACCCTTCTCCTAGGGCTGGTTGAGTTTTAGACAAAATTTGGGGTACTATTTTATATTATGCATTTTTGGATGCAAGGGGATAGGTCCTTGATACGCTTGGATGCCCATTGACCTAACATATCCTTTATAATCTACTAGATTCTCCCATCTAACACGCTTGAGAAATACATATCCAAGGATATTAATCATTTGTTTTCTACACAATATTTTTTTCATTGTGGATTGAAAATTCATATTGTAATTTTTGCTATACACCAAGAGCAAGTTAAAATGTTTAATTGTCAACAATTGTCTATGTTGTTTTTGACATTACTCTCTCCATGTTTCCTTAATCCAAACCACTAGTACAGATCTCGACATGGTGCATGAAAGTGTGTGTAATATTATGAATTTCTGATAATTAGAACTGGATTATGTCTTTGTTTCAATTTGAGACTGGCTTTGATAAACATAGAATTCTATGCTTTTGTGATTAACTTTCTATTAAATTGAGGAAAAAAAAGCAATCACGGGGATTCCAAATTTAGCAATCATGAAGAAATTTCTCTTCCATTCATTACATGGATTAGAGTGATTTTATAGCTTTGAGAAAGTTGAATAATTTAGGAGCAAATATTTTCTACTTTATGTACAAACTACTTTACACTTGTGATTATATTTCTTTGCCATTACTGGTTGTCATGTAACAAGATAACCATATTCCAGCCCTGCTTACATTTGGCATTCATGGTTGTTTAAACTTCAAAAACAGGCAATTGGTTGGATTTTTCCTTCAAATTACAACTGCACAGCATATGTTTTGTCTCTCCAGTTCATGTTAAGTCTTAATAAAACTACATATGTATATGCTTTTTGTTAGATGTTATAGATGTTAAAGTGAAGCTGCCAAGTTAATGATGCACTTGAATTCTAATTCCATACTTAAGAATCTGCTGCTGTAGGGGATGAGGTATGAGCATCTTTGGAGAACTGATGACACCTGAGATTTCCTCAATAATCCTAGAACTACATACCAGACAGTAGACAACATTGTGAAATCGGAGGTATGACATAGTTGTAGGATATGTATTGACAGTCATGAGAAAAAAGCAGTTGAAAGAAGTCACAATTATAGGAGCAGCAACTTATGGTCATGGTGAGGTTACACAGTAGAAAAAACCATGCAGAGAAAAGACCAAAGACAGTTTGCAATTAGTAGAGATAAAGTGGATAATATCCCTAAAAGACAGCAACTTGAAAGGAAAAAGTGTGGAGGATCATTCCCACCATGAAGGACACAGAACTTGACAACAAATGTCATGGATATGTGGATTTCACCGTTACAAAATTTATATCTAACAATAGAGATATTTAGTTGATGCAACATTAAATTTATGCCCTTTTATTGGCATCGATTTTGAGTGAATTTTGGGCAGTTTTTGAGGTTGCCGATTCTCTCTGAGGCTTGTGCAGATATGACATTCCTTAAGAATAATGAAAATAACTAAACTTTGAAGGTGTCTGATTGGTATCAGAGAAGCCTTAATTCATTGCAAGGGCTAGTGATTTTTCTGCTGGTTATTGACCATGGAACAAAGCTAGTTGTCTATTTTTTTGTTTTTCCAGGAATAAATATGGTGCTAGAGTTGTGTTTTGTGTTGTTGTTGTGCTTCTGCTTTCTAACTAGAATTGCTTTTGTGTGGGAAGAGTGCCATGATGAAATAGCATCTTCTCTTGAAATGTTTGTGGATGAGCTTCTAGATATGCCCAAACTAAAAGGATACCTCATCCCCTAAAGCGGCAGTCGCAGAGACCTCAGACTTACAAGCAGGGGCTCCAGGGCAAAACGAAATAGTGGAAACACCAATTTTGGATGATGGATGAGATAAATCCTGAGAAGGCAGGAAGCACAAAAATGGGGTTTCACTGGGGGCACAATACTATATGAATCTAGGGTTGCAAATTTTAAAAGAAAGTATTTGGAAAACCATATAAACCTAGGGTATGTCGCTAAAATCAGGGCAACAAGTGGCATACCTCAACTTTCCACACAAATTGATGTCTTTCTCTCAACAATGCAGATGAGAAAAATGTGCAAAGTTTGCAGGTGAAGTTGTTGGTATTGACCTTTCACTTCTCCAATTTGGCGAGATGCAACCTGAAAATAAAATTTCAATAGGGTTTTTAAGCCTGAATATAATTGTGCCACGCTGTCAATGATGCCGATATTTTTTGCTTCAATCTGTCATGTTTTCAAGGATGCCGACTCCCAATATTTTTCATTTATGCTTAATAAAGCGCTTGCAGATATTTTTCATCCCTGCACGCGAAAATAACTACACGGGGAAAACTCCTTAGGATATTTTTTCATCCCTGCACCGGCAATAACTTGTAGGAAAACTCATTAAGCCACTTTCGGATACGCATTTGATGGTAGCGATTTCACTGTCCAAGAATCTACATTGTCCAGATTAAAAGACCACCATAAAATACCTTACTAAGCATGGGGCCGACATAATTAGCCGATGGAGGCTTTATTATGGCTTACCTGCGGTCCACAAGCCATCCGTAATCCTGTCTCACACGTCGTAAAATAACTGTTGGTTTTGGTGAAACTGCAAAGTAGTCAGTGGTTTTCAGACTGAACTTTTCTGCACGACAATTGCTATTTAAGACAAAAACTCACTGTAATCTGCACGACAATTGCTATTTAAGACAAAATCTTTTAAACATATCTTGCAGCTGTAAACTTACTGACAATGCATTCAAGTCGGATTAAATCCATCTCAATCAAATCAGATTTTAGACAATCAAATCGGACTTCAAGATCTACATTGGCCTCTATCCAGTTCATGTTCCTTCAACCCGTATCGTTTGCATTGATGTTTGCATTGAGCACGTCGAATCAAAGGATGTTTGCATTAATTTTGCATAGCTATCCACAATTACATATTTCTTCAACCGCCCTTCGATCATCGCCTCCAATTTTTATAAATGGACCTGTGGAGCAAAGCGGCACACGAAGGTGCTGCAGGGTAACATTCAGGGCATAACGAAGCCTGCGATTTGGCTTCTAGGAAGTCGTGGTAGCGTGAAACGTATAAGTGGGCTCATCTATGAAGAAACGAGGGTATTATCAAGATCTTCATGGAAAATGTCATTAGGGATGCCGAAACATACACAGAGCATGCCAGGCGTAAGACCGTTACAGCCATGGATGTGGTGTTTACATGTGTTGTTTCCAAGCTAATCATGCTAAAGTTTTTAGCTAGTTTAGATATTATAAAGTTCAGGACCGCAGTATTTGCATACTTTTGTTATGGTTGTGTTGTGTAGCTAGGGGGTCTCTGTAATACAATAGCTAGGGTTTATGTTATGGAGTCAATGACTTCTTCCGAAAGTTAAAAGTTTTTAGCCGTTTAGATTTTTTTTGTCCTCCTGAAAGTTGTACTTTCGTTACATCCGAATATGCTGTGAGGCAAATCAGTGTGCTTCAAAGCTGTTCGGAGCTTTTTAATTTTACTTGATTTGTTTTGAGCCTCTGGATATGTTCTGGTGCTCTTAAAAAAACTATTACCAGTAATGTATTCTTTTGTTGTAAAAGAAAAGGATTTGTCAAAATTAGTAGAACCCAGAAAAAAAATTATATATGTATATGTCGTTTTGTGGGTTATGAGCTTCAACCAAGGCTGCTCCATCCATGGACACCGTTTTTCACTCAGACGAAAAAATAATAATATCGAACTCCATCTTAGACTTTCAAACAGACAACTTTTTCCTCCTCCCAAACTGAGTTCCTTAACCCTCAAGCCATTGCCGTGCGCTGCCCTGTACAGTAAAATAATGAACATGAAAAAAAAAAACAGCTATTATAAAAAGCTTTTAGGGTTAAGGGCATATGCAAACCAAATAAAAAGGAATAGAGATTACAAAGATTAAAGAAACCTACGTGGGAGGCGCATAAAGGGTAGCGAGTTGGGGAAAAAACGTAAGTTAAAAATTATTAAAGAGTTTAGTTTTAAACCCCTAGGTAGCTTTATTAAGACCTTTCCTCCTCCATGATCTTTTAAAAAGTGGTCTTATAATAAAGTAAGAAAAGAATTGTTCCATTCATTAGGTATTAGGAAGTAATGAATTATTTTATTTATTAGGAAGAAATTAATATAAATAAAGTGTATAGCGTCCCGAGTTCTACCAAGGTAAAAGTCATGTAGCTTAGAGCTAGGAAAATTTTCTAGATAGCAAATAGGAATATAAATGTATTGAAAGTAGCTAGAAAAGTTAAAAGTTATTTTTAGAAGCACACAAATGCATGGAATTTTTTAGGGTTCATGGGAAACGTGGTCCATAGGGACATGTGAACAAAGAGCACGTGTGGATGGATGCAAGGGAATTTTTTTTATGGGTACCATGTATACGTGGAGTTTTTTTTAGCAATGAAGTCTTGTTTTTTTGTGTGTGTATGTATACATTTGTGAGAAGGTAGATTCTTTATGATCTTAATTAGGAAGCAAGAATGCATTATTAATTTCTATTAATTATTGAATGCAAAGGATCAGAAAGATTTGTAAGAATGCACGAGACATTAATGCATACATGCATCCACATGCACATAATGCATATAGGATTGAAAAGCATAGTTGGCATGTTAACGAGCCTTAAAGCAGGAGGAGACTCAGTTTGCATTTACAGTATTAAATGAAAGAAAACCAGAGAAATAAAGTGTTGAAAAATTCATTAGTCATTTTAAACAGAACAAAGTTCTAATGTAGAGATATTTCTAAAGCATCAAATATCATTTGTAACTATTTATAGAAAACATGTGTGCGTGAAAAAAGGGAAAATGCATTCTTTACATGCCCCATTTTTATATGCATGGTGAGACAAAGTATACCATATTTATTTATTTATTTTGCTTGTATGTCCATCTGTAAACAAAATAATGTTTAGTGAACTGTTGCTAAGCACATGCTATGTTAATTAATACAATTAGAGTTATTTTAGTTTATCATATCACAATATGCAAGTGCTAATAGAAACAATAGTGTTAGGTGGAAGATTGATAGGAATAGCTCATTTGAGTATAAATTTTTTGTAAGATTAATGAATATTTTTTGTAATGTAGTAAAAAGATTGGTATTATACAAAGCTATTGATTTTATTATAAATAAGATTTAAATCATGTCTATGTAATACGATAAGATATTTTCGTGTATAGAACAATGTAATTATATTACAATAAATTGTTAGATGAATGAGTAGAAAGCTATTGATTTTATTATAAATAGGATTTGAATATTGTTTATGTAGTATGAATAAAAATTTGTGTTTATATAATAAATGATAAGTAATTTGCAAAAAAATAATAAAGAACCTTACTACCTAAGATTAAATTTGTGTATATATAAAATAAAATGTAATAGTTTAACTTATGAAATTGTAATAAGTGGAAAAAATATTACGATAAATTCTTAGGTGAAATTGTGCAAAGGTATTGATTTTATTATAAAGTAGATTTGAATGTTGTTAATGTAATATGAATAGATATATTTTTGTGTATATATTTTAAACAAAAAGTAATTTGAAAAGATATAAAGAATTTTATTAAGTAAGATAAAATGTAGGTACAGTAAATTATTATAATAATCTACATGTTTGTAGTACATTGCATCTAAACATTAAATTATTATAACAATGTACAGTAAAATAATGTTACAGTGTTTGTAACAATGCTTGAAGCATTTAAGTATACATGGATACATGTAGACATTTACCAATGTGCATAGAATGCACAGAAGAGTGAAAAGCATCCCTGGCACGTGAGCAAGCCTGAAAGCGTGATGAGACTGAAATTGCATATGTAGTATTAAATAAAAGAAAAGAAGAGAAATAAACTAGTTAGTATGAATGCATATATGAAAGGAAAACATTAAAATATGGACCCATGTAAAGACATATGCATGCACAGATGTGTAGATGTGTCCATTTAACTTGGTATGCTAAGAAGTATCTATATATGCCTACATCCATAAAGTTAGAAATGTCAGAAATAATTTGCAGTTTAAACAAGAACTAGAAAAACATTATTGACTGAAACAAAGCAGCAATACATTAGTGTTTGTGGAACAAGTGTATAAAGTATATCTAATAATGCATTTGGTTGGATGGATACATGTAAAGATTTGTGAAATCTAAATATACATTATAGCCTTGGAGGAATGGTCATATGTGCTTTTAGGAATTTGTAACAAATAGGATTTAGAAAAGACATTTTGAAAATAACTCTTGAATACAATTGTATTTTAACAATGAGACTCAATTTGCATTTATAGTATTAAATGAAAGAAAGCAGGGAAAATTAACTATTTACTAGCAATGCATATATCGAAGAAATGCATAAATGTATGGATGAAAGAAACAAATAGCATTTGAAAGATATAAAAAGAACATTTATGATTGAAACAAAAGAATAATACATTATTGTTTTTTGACCAAGTGTATTAAGGATATATAAACATGATATAGAAGAAAAAAATTTCAAAGGAAGTCCAGAATACAACTCTATGTTGTCATAGTTATTTTCAAAGCCCTCAGTGTTTAATTGCATAACCTTGATATTTTCTTCATTTTTTCCTTTGGTATGGTGTGAATTTTGTTCTAATGGATGAATTTATATTTGAGCTATAGATAGATAAAGATATGTAAGGGTGGTAAAGAAGAATGAGTGATGTAAGTGCAACAAAGAGAAGGAATTGAGAGAATGATGTGTTGCAAGTAAGGTATATGAATATGAATACATGGAAACATGTAAATATTTGTTAAATCTGATTACACATAATAGGCTTGAAGAAACCTTTATACATGCTTTTAGGGATCTGTAGTAAACAAGGTTTAGAAAAGACATTATGAAAATAACTCTTGAATACAACTATATGTTATGAGTGTTATTTTTAAAGTCCTTAGTGTTTATTTGCATAATCTTGATATTTTCTTCATCTTTTTCATTGTTTGGTATGGTGTGAATTTTATTGTGATGGATAAGGGTATATTTGAGGTGTAGACAGATAAAGAGATGTGAGTGTGAAAAAGAAGAATGAGTTATGGAAGTGGAAGAAAGGGAGCGAGTTGAGAGAAGGGTGAGATGGAAATAAGGTGTATGAATAAGTTATGAAAAGTATTTCACATGGGAGGCAAGGTTATGGGATGGTGGATATGAGAATGAATGGGAATGTAGATGGTATGAATTTGTCGTTTACAAGTTATATGCTTACAATTAAATTCAAGAATTGAAAATTTCAATGAGAGAGCTGGATTTAGTGAAAAAAGGAACGCAACACATTGGTATGATGCAAGACAAGCAAATAATTGGATTTTGAAATGTATTTGATTTGAGAAAAAAGGATGTGCAAGGGTGGAAATGGAAATGAATGGAATCAATGAGGTATGAAGTGATTATTTCTTGCAACAAGGGGTGGAAGAATGTCTAGTTTGGTATTGGTTATGCTTTTAAAAATCATCATAGGGCTGAGTCCGTCAATATAAACACAAAAAAAAGACCCATGTTGCATTTCTCACTCTCCCTCGTACTAAACAAGGTACTGAGGTCCTTGAGCTTCCTCGAAATGCGACAATAGAAGACAAAGTGGAAGTTATTATGCATATACTATGGGAAAAATAAATATGGAAGATCATAAAAAGGATAACATGTAAATGCTGGTGCAGTGGAGAACATTAAATACATGGAGACAGAAATACGTAGAGCTATTGAGATATATATGCATGGATGCATCAATAGACACATGTATACATAGAAAACAAAACTACATGGAGAGATATAGATATGAACACATGTATACATGGATGTATGCATATTTGGATATAGGTGCAAATGCATATGTTACATGGAAGGATGTATT